>JAGFMF010011634.1:4498135-4515586 GCA_019455555.1 Galemys pyrenaicus
CCTCCTCCAGGTCTCCTTGCTGTTCTCCATCTTCCTTTCTTCCTCCTCTCTTCTCTGCAGAAATCTTTTTTTCCTCCTCAGCTCCACCCACTTAGGGCGAACCAGGATTTTTGGAACTTCCCTTTGTTACAATAGTGCGTTGCTTAACCCACTGAGCCACCAGGGAGGGCCAGAGGATGATGTAGTCTTAAATGAATTAAAAAAAAAAATGTTTGACATACAAATTGGCATTTGTTTATTCTGGATATTAGGTATTTAGAAAAAACCGTTTAACCACTGCAGGATGCTTTAAACCTGAGAAGGAGGGGAAATACAATCCAGGCTCCATTCTAGGAGCTGCTCACTGCTCCCCGGCTCCTGTGGGAAAGTTGGGGAGAGAATTCTTACACACCTTGTGGGGGAGTAGTCTTACCCTAAACTGCTACTTCCTGTTGCAGAGGAGCCTTTCTCTTTATGGACTGAAGCCGCCTGTGGGTGCTTCTAGTCCTTTTCTGGCTTTCAGCAGCCTTGTAATAAGTCCATCCACACAGACAGGCCTCATTTGACTGTGCTTCACTTCATTACGTGTTTAAAATAGTCCTTTCTTTTTTTCCAAGCTGAAAGCTTGTGGCAGCCCTGCCTTTAGCAAGATAATCAACACTGTTTTTCCAACAGCTTGTGCTCACTAAAAGTCTGTCACTTTTAACTAAGGTATTTTTTCAGACATAAGCTATGTCAGCATAGTGTTAACATACTTTGTATATGTGCTGGAAACCAAAAAAGAGTTTGCGACTGCTTTATTGTGACATTCACTTTATTTTTGGTGATCTAGAAACAAAACTGCTGTGTCTCCAGGTACGTCTGTGAAAAAACCAATTTTTATCCTGCCACAGGTGATGGGGTCTTAGCACTTCTACGTACTATCGGTGCTCTTGTCATCAGGCTAAAGGACTCTCTCTTTTCTCCTACTTGAGTTATATTACGACCGGTGCCCTTCTGTAACTCTTTCAGCAAAGAGCAGGCTGCTGAAGGCAGGTGATGGAGAGCGCCTTAAGACCCCCTGGGCACCTGCTGTGGGCCTTCCTCGCAGACCAGTTCCTCATGGTCTCCCATGTGTGCCCCTGGCCGCAGCACTGGACACTCACAGTGCCCTCGAAGGACGTGCTCCTGCCCAGTGCCCAGAAATCTCAAAAACATACTAATTGGTGGGTGTGTAGTTCGTGTTCATGGAGTCACGCCCAGAGGCACAGAATCAATATTTGAGGGAAATATTTCACCTGAATTTTAGGAAATGAAAACAAAATAACTAGCTGACAACAGAGAAACCTCTTTACTGATTGCATTTGACTAAGATAATTAGCGTGAACAGAATTGGAAGTAAGAAGTGGATAAAATGGGGGTAAAATAGGAGCTTCTTTCACAAAGTGTGAGAAAAATCACAAGGTGACAAGTTTTATTAGTGATTGAAATTCATATATCCAAGACTTCAAGAGCCCAAAGCAATAAAATTATCAATAGACTTAAAATATTCTGCCTGGGCCTCAAATTTAAAATATGAAGAATACTTAGAGAAGTTAATCATGAATAGCAATAAAATGTGTCAAGAAACTACTTGTGAGGAATTTTAAAAAGTGGTATAACTTAAGAAACATGACGGAAATAAAAAACAAAACTTTTTTCCTTTATACAAAATTAGGAACTATTGCAAATGGATCTGTGCTAAATCTGTTTAAAACACTTACTTAAAGAAATGGGAATGTCAGCATGCCTGTAATTATTGCCTCCGAGTTTCCTGTGGAATCTGTTTTGCAATACTTTGTTTAGAATACTTTACCCCAGTTCACAGAGAGATGAGAAAATAAAAACTAAATAGGTATTGGAAAAAAAGAGAAAAACATTTAAAATGTAAGACTAAGAGATCTGAATAGCAGTAACACCCAAGTCCATTAATGTATATAAAAGCTCTGTGCCACAAGTAAATTCTGAGCAGATAATACAATTTTTTTTTTAAAAAGTGTGAAATCATTATTGAGCTTAATAGGAGATAGACATATGGAGAAGTTGTATGGGTGGGAAAAAACAGGAAAAATAAACCAAGGCCCTTAGGGGGCAAAATCAAGATAGGCATCATAATCCTGGGTACGAGGATCAAGAAATGGGGGCCTGCCATTACATTGCATCTTTTAGATATTAGGGAATTAGAGTGAAATCTAGTACCTTTCAAACCTTGTCTATAGAAGTGAGAATAAGCATGATGTCTTTCAATGGATACTGGAATGTAAATCCAGGATTTATGGAAAAAACTCTAAGCACTTTTAGAAAAGATCTTAGGGCCTCCCTGGTGGCCTAAGGGCTAAGCCTCACTATCACTATGGACTGAGTTCGATTCCGGGCCTGGGCGCTAACCCACATACGGTGCAGCGGACCTCTTCTGTCTCACCTGCTGTTCTCCTTAGTAGTGTGTTTCAGTAAAATCCACCTGTTATGCTTCCCACTCTGTCTCTTACCCTGGCAACATTGTTAGTATATTTATGACAAATGCAGTAGGTTCCTTGGGCTTGTTCATTTCATTAGTTGCAGTAGTACTAGCATTTTTGTTACTGTCCATGATATTTTAAAAAATAAATTGACTTAACATTTAGATATTTAAAATAAATGGAGGTTTAATTTACATATAACAAAGTGTACCCACTTAAAGTACAGTTCATTAGATTTTGTTTTTCAATAAATTTTGTTTTTATAATTTATATGTATTTCACATCATCGTTCATTTTTGTACAATGTTTGCCTTCTCTCAGGTGTAGTCTCCATAGAATTCTCACCAATTCATCTGGGCACCGTCACCATAGTCCCTTGTGCTCTTCTCTCCCCTGTTTTGATTCCTCTCCTTCCCCCTCCCCTGCAGAATGTCTCCAATTCGTAGTTGCCTGTTAATTTTTTTTTTAAATTTCCCCCAGGCCCCTTATTTGGTTCCCCTAGATTCCTCCTATAAGTGAAACCATCCAATATTTTTCTTTTTCCTTCTGACTTATTTCACTGAGCATAATCCCTTTTAGCTCCATCTATGTTATTGCAAATGTCATGAGTTTATCATCTTTGATCGTTGGGTAGTATTCCATTGTATGTATTCACCAAATTGCTACCTCTTTTTCCAAAATGATGAAACCGGAGTCATCAAAGTGATATTCTTAAGATCACAGGTTCTGTAGACTGCAGATTCAGGGTATGAAATCAGTAGTCATGACATGTTTAGAAAGTGAAGAGTCTAAGAGAAGTGGGGGTTTCTAAGTAGGTAGGTATAATAGGAAGAAGAATTATGATAAACAACCAGATGGGGGATACTTTGAATATCAGCTTCTTTGTATATACTTAGTGTGTACTAGAAGACTCTTTTAATACAATTAAATGCGACACATTACTTTAGAAGGGTAACAAATCTATTGGAAATATTTTATCTCAAACAAGAATTTAGAAAATGCCTTCTTTATATACCTTTTTGCCTTGTAATTCCTGGTAGATGGCATTGGTGTGCAAAAGTGTATCTGCAGATGTTTTCTCAATAGCATCTCTTTTATTTAAAAACTTTTTTAAATGAGATTATGGAAATTGCAGATTTTTATAAATGTTGCCAAAATAGCTCAGAAATCTACAATCGAGACTTTTACAAATTAGCATGTGTAAATACCCTACACTCTCACATTTTGCTTTGTTCAATCCTTTGCTTTGTAAATCTATTAAAACTTTATTAGTATTATTATATATATGTTCTACGTTATTTTTCATTTTTGTGCAGTGTATATTCTCACCCCCATGGAATTCCCATCACCAACTAACCCGTGCACCACCACCACAATCCCCCGTGCTAGCATCGCTTTTAATAGTGAGAAAAAAATGTGACTGTGTTCAATAGCACCTGGCTAGCTGCTCATTAAGCTGCCTTCACAAGCTCAACCAAGTTTATGACCTTTTTCCAATATGATGAGTACTTTGAAAGTAGATGAAGAAGGAAAGAGCCATCGCTCCCGTGCAAGGTGGTGAAGTCTCCACACCTTCTCTGTCTCTTCTCTGCTACTGGCTGATCTCAGTGAAGGAGGAAGCCAGGCCACTGAAGGAATGGGTGAGAGAGATACCCTCCTACTCACCCATTGCACTGTGACTTGTGTTGAGCCATAAAATTTACTGGATTAAATCACAGAAATTTCAGTATTATTTTTATAGCTTTTAATTTACTGATGAATAAAATCAGTGCCCAGGGGGATGATTTAAAAATGTGTGCATTTAAATATGCATTAAAAACTCATCCATACCCATGGTCATAATTAGGAAGAATCAACATGATCAAAGTGGCCATCCTACCAAAAGCAATTTACAGATTCAACGCTGTACTAGTAAAAATCTCAATAATGTTCTTTAATTTCATCAAATATTGATGAAATTCATATGGAGACACAAAAACCCTGATTAGCCAAAACTCTCCTAACTACTAAGAAGGGGAATGGAGGTATCACACTCCCAGACTGCAAACTTTACTACAAAGCAATAGTAATTAAAACAGCTTGGTACTGGAACAAAGCAATAGTAATTAAAACAGCTTGGTACTGGAACAAAGACAGACACATGAACCAGTAGAACCATATAGAAAGCCCAGAAGTAAAAACTACTCATTTATGGACACCTGATGTTGACAAAGGAGCAAAGAATATGCAATGGAACAAGGACAGCTTATTCAGTAAGTGGTGCTGGCAAAACTGGTCTGCCACATGCAGGAAAATGAAACTAGACCACTACCTTATAGCATGTACAAAAATCAGCTCAAAATGGATAAAAGATCTAAATGTAAGACCTGACACCATAAAATATATAGAAGAAAACATAGGTAAAACACTACAAGACATACATCTTAGTAACACTGTTAATGAGGCATTGCCCAAAGTAATAGAAATGAGAGCCAGGATAAACTGCTGAGACTACATCAAGTTAAAAAGCTTCCGTACAACAAAAGAAAGATTAACCAAAACAAAGAGACACCCACCAATTGGGAAAAAATCTTTGCACTACACACACCTGACAGAGGACTGATCACAAAGATAAACAAAGAACTCACAAGACTCAAGAAAAACAAACAACCCAGTCAAAAAATGGGCATAAGTACTTAAAAGACACTTCTTCAAAGAGGACATGCAAATGGCCAACAGGCACATGAGAAAATGCTCAACCTCCCTCGTAATCAGGGAAATGCAAATTAAAACCACATTAAGATACCACCTGACACCAGTAAGAATGGCACACATCAAAAAAAAAAAACAACAAATGTTGGCGAGGATGTGGAGAAAAAGGAACTCTACTACACTGCTGGTGGGAATCCAAGTTAATCCAACCACTATGGAAAGCCCTATGGAGGTTCCTCAGTCTACTAAAAATAGAGCTACCATATGACCCAGTAATACTGCTTCTAGGGATCTACCCAAAGGACACAAACACACCGTTTTAAAAGAGTGCCTGTACCCCTCTGTTTATTGCAGCACTATTTATAATTGGTAAGACCTGGAAACAACCCAAATGCCCCAAAATAGGTGACTGGATCAAGAAGATGTGGTACATATATATAATGGAATACTATTCAGCAATCAAAGAAGATAAACTAGAGACATTTGTAGAAACGTGGATGGAGCTAGAAGGAATTTTGCTCTGTGAAATAAGTCAAAGGCAAGAGAAAAATATTGGATGGTTTCACTAGTAGGAGGAATATAAAGAAACAAAAATCAGGGCTCAAGGAAAAGAACAACAATGTAAAAAAAAAAATAAAGCAAGAACCAAAAGACAAAGACAATTCAAAGGCACCATGAGTGTGTGTGGGGGGGAGGGACTGGGATGAGGGCAGAAAGAGCACAAGGGACTGAGGTGATGGTGCACTGGTGAAATGGTGGTGGTAACACTATGGGGACTACAATTGATACCAAATATGTATCGATAAATTAATTTAATAAAAAACCTCATCCATATGAAGAGCTGCTATGTGGACGCTCTGTCTAGATTAAAAGTCAGATTTTGCACATCTAGCAATTCTTTATTGTGTGCTGGACATTGTTGATGTCATTTATGCAAGTATAAATTGTATTATTTTTCTTTACAAAGTATTATTATTTTAGTAGGAAATTACTGATGATTCAGTTTGATTCTTTTGAAGCATTGATTTTGGTTTTGTTTGAATGGGAATATAGTACCCCTACATTAAGGCTGGATATGCCATACTAACTTATAACCTTATAGAAAGTTATGTGAGATCTAGGGGTGATCAGAATTCTAGCTTTGTGTGATCCCAAATTCCCATTCAGTTTATAGTCTCCCGGTAGTTGACCCATGTCAGCCCTTAAGAATTCCACCTTCTAAACAGATAGCTAAGAATCTAGCCTAAAACTCAAGGAAACATCTTATTTTTACGTGTTGCCTTCTCTGTATGGCTTCCTCCTCTCTATCACTTGAGCTAGTAAGTTCTTACTGCCTCAGCAATCCCCAACTCCAATATTTATATTCTATACTTGGCAAGATTGTTTTGGGCTCTGCTGCTCTGCGAAGCAGTTTGAATGTGAACCCAGGACAAAGCCAGGGAGAAGCAGAAACGGCTTTCCTTGTCTTTAGGATCACAGAACCATGCTTTTTTATTTAATGTTCTAAACCTCTTACTTCATACATAGTTTCTGCTTTATTGTTATTTACTGCAGGAGGGTAAATATTAAACGTATTACCTCAGAAAGACGGAACTTCCAGAGAACTTCTGAAAGCCAACCATTATTTTTTCTTGTGCCATTCTCATGTGTAAATGTGATAGAGAGGACCTCTGCATCTTGATCCTAGTATGGATAGGAATTTGAAACCTGGAAAAGGTCAAGGTTAAAAGTGATTAAGCCTGGGATACAATGTCTAGACAACCTTGAAGAACACTCTGTCTCTAGATTTCTAACTATGTGGAGATAGAAATGTCTTCAGTATTAAACTTAATTTGAATTACATTTTCTGTTTTTGTAGGCAAGTAATTTAAACCGGTTTAAACCCACACACATATTTTTTAAATTAAAAGTTAAGTCATGCTGTACTGTGAAATTATATTAAAATTACTGTTTGTACTAACTTTTAAAATATCTTAAACATTTTATGAAAAATATGATTGAATGGTTGGGGCTAAATACAATAGATTTTTCATGAAATCACATTACTTATGAATTGACTCCTTAATGTTTTCAATATTCCACAGATATTTATTTAACATTCTGTGAAGATTTGGAATACAGTGGAATAAAGCAAAAGTAATGCATGAGTCTGTGTCTATAAATACTTAGGTACACAGATGCCTAGAGAAAAGTCTTAAAAGATTGAAAGAAAATGTCAAAAGGAGTTAACATGGGTGATAGGATTATAGATTATTTTCGTTTTCTAAAAATAATTTTTTCTACTTGAAAATTGAATTTTCACATTTGAATTAAAAAACATACTCTTAGTATTATAGATCTGGCACTGAGATGATAAACATTAATTTTCACAAAAGATTGAAATTGTGTTATTTTCATTTTACATGATGAACTTGAAGCTTTGATTTTAAGTAAATTGTCTAAGATAAAACAGTTAATTGATAGTGGAAGATACATTACATTTGTAATTAGAAAATAAGAAAGTTAATTCTCCTTAAGCTAAATAATGATGTATAAATACATTTATTGACAAAGATCTTAGGATGTGTTATGGGACAAAAGTCAATTATAATACACCCTCTCAAAAGACTCTCATACTATCCTGGTTATAGTCTGAGGAGATTTTTGATGTTGGACACATGACAAATCTTTATTTTCCTGAGATAAAATAGGTCCAATGTGGGTAGGTTCAGCACCACAGCAATGTGAGGAAACATATAACACCTGAAAACTTATATTTAGATTCTTTTCTGGAATTATGTTTCTCAGTGCCTTAACATGACCACGAAAATAAGTCATCATTGGATTGGATATTTCTCTTTGAAGCGGTGTCCAGGGTGTGCCCATGATAGTTGATTAGAAGAAACCTCCTCTTTTACCCAAATATTTGTTCTATGAAGGGTCAGGCAATTTGCTTATTTGAAAGGGAAAGTCCCACCAATAGCTGGTTGAGAAACAGTTTAGGTTAATCTGACCTACGCCCAGCATGTCTGTGGGTATGAAATACATAAGTCTCTGATTGCGATCTATTAGTCTCCTGAAACCTCTGTCTCATTGTTTTGAAAAGAAACAGTAAAATAATACACCCTTGGTTTCGGCAAGAACCATCTTGTTTTTGCTAATATGTATTTATGTCTTTCCCTGATGAATCTATGCTACTTATGTAATAAGAAATGGTATTATTTTAGAATTTTAGGGTTGTAATGAACGTTAGAGGTTATCTAATTTGAACTCCTTTACTCCTTTTACTCACTAGCACACTGAGTTAATGAAGTTAGTAAATGTCTATGACATGGAATTATGCAGCAGTAATGATCGATCGGCACTGATAAAGGTATGCTACACACCACTCAGTTATTTGCAATGGAAACATAAGAATACAACAATATCATAATGAGAATATTGATATTGGACAATCATTAATGTAGTTAAGATTCCCTGTGTGTGTTTAATTCTATGCAATTTAATTACATATGTAGGTTCATTTATCCACTACTGTCATCAACAAACAAAACAAAACAAAACAATACCAAAGCAAAACAAAGCAGTTCTGTCACTGTAAGATCAGGGATTCTCAGTCTTATCCTTTGTAAAGATACTGACTCCCTCTTCTCATTCTGCCATCTCTGACCTGTGAGAATCAGTCTGTTCTGCATGTCCATGGTTTTGTCATTTCAAGACTGTTATATTAATGAAATCAAACGATATGTACTCTTTTGGGATTGACTTTTTCATTTAACAATGTCTGAAGAGTCACCAAAATTGCTGCCTACAATCAGTAATTCATTACTTTTTTTCTTTTTTATTACCAAGTAGATGTACCACAGCTTAACCACTCTTCTGAAGAAGGACATGGGGATTATTCACTTGCATAAAGGAAAATGTAGTTAAAGGCAGAGGAAGTAAAAGTCAGAGTTTCACCTTAAAAAAAACCTTTGTTGGGGAATTTGGAATTCCCCAATTGTTTGTTTATTTTTAATTTAATTGAGGTAATGTTGGTTTACAATGTTGTTTGCATTTTGGGAGCAGAGAGCCCCCCCCTTCATGTGTTATTGCCACAGAACACTATCCACCAAAGCACCCCTATTCTGCCATCATAGTCCACTGGGCTCTCTCCTCATTTTGTTCTCACCCCTACTGTGTGCCCCCTCTGGGTTCCTTCAGTTCTAGTCAACTTTCAAGGGTTTTTAGATTTGGCTTTATCTGAATATTTGTTTGATTTCTCTGTATTCTACTTACAAAGGACAGCACCTGATATTTATCTTTCTCTTTCTGACTTATTTCTGCTTAGTATAATTCCTTCTAGTTCCACCCATGTTGCTGCTAATGGCATGAGTTTATACTTTTTTTGATAGCTGAGTAGTATTCCATTGTGCGTAAATACCACATTATCTTGATCCACCCCTTGGGCCTTAGGTACTTAGGTTGTACTTTTTTCTTTTATTACCTAAATAATTGAAGAAATATCTAATAATCCAAATTAGTTATTTAAGATACATCAATTCACTGTATTTTATTTTCATTGTATTTTATATTAGGGAGCTAAGTAAGGAAAGATCTATAGCACATTTTCCCATTTCCATTCCTTAAATATGGTGATGAAATTGACTTAGCCTCTGCAATTTCTGATAATTGAAAAGAAAAAGATATTACAGTGCACAGTCCTTAGTCATTATTTGTTAAAGAATTAGCTTTTTTCCCACCCTTTTAAGACATTTTGGAATATATCCAGCATCTCTTCCTTTCTTCTTTTTCTTAACCAATTGTTCTAAGTTTGCACATGATTTTTTTTTTTTTTTTGTGGAGAAGGGGATTGGCTTTCTACTTATTCTAAAAAGACAAAGTTCAAAAAGAGTAGACTTGAAATGTAATGACTGTTAGTCTCAAATATCATTACAATGTCGAAAATTGGTAACTGTAAAATTTGTTTTTAAGTCCTATGTTTCACAAACCTGAGTCATTTTTTCTACCAATGTGTTGATTTCAGAGATTGTAATATTTTTCTCATTATAGACAGTCATTATAGTTAATAATGCCAATAAAATCCTTGATAAAACTTAAAAGCTAGCAGTGTTAGAAGCAAGATATTTATTATAAAATGATTTCTTCATGCTTTAATTATTAAATGACACTAGGACGATATACAGTTTTACATTTTAAAATCTAAAATAAATCCATTGACCTTTGCCATCACTATGCGTATTTTGTTTTTAGCAGTTTCTTACTTTCTGGAAGTATAAGATACCTCATGCTCATTTTGTGAATTTCCTGTGTCAGCCTTACCTAGACTAAGCTATTCTGGGACACCTGACCTTTATTGGGGAATGATATTAGAGACTAAAGTCTGGTGCTAGATATGCTTATTGGCACTGGGGTGATGTTGCTTCTTAACCGTCAGTTGACAAAACAAGGAAATGTATGGGTAAATATTAACTTGCTTATGTATATCCATGTCTATAAATATATATATATATAAATTTGTATAGAAATATGTAAGTATGGGAATATATAAGTAAAATTATTTCTTCATGTAGCCACCTATATCAGGTTAGGCTGAAAATGAGTTGACAACAATGTCTCCAACCCTGATTATTATGTGGATATTTTTAGTCTCCCCTTGCTTCTGTGCTTCTCAATTTAATAGTGAGAAAATCTGCTTTTCACTCTTTGCTATCTATTTCATTATTTGATTAATTTCAATATACATGCACAGCACTATCAGATTTATTAATGTATACTTCAGTGGTAAACAGCATTATCAACTAGAGACCAGTGCTTAGGGTTAGTTTATTTTGACTTATTGCAGTCTCCACTCATTTCCTCTGTAGTGAGGTTGTTTTGTACATTTCTAATCAGTAGTTAAATTGTTTTGTCACATTCTGAATTCCATTGTGGATCTTACTGACTTCTTAAGTGATTCTTAAAAAATTTGTACCTGTAAAAGTTCATTGTTGGTGCTGTAAATTTCTGTGAGTTTTAACAAATGCACAGTCCTATGCATCTGTCATTATAATGGCATATAAAGTAGTTTCAGAGGCCTATAAATTTCCTGTGCTTTGTCCCCAAATACCTGATCACTACTGATATTTTTATCATTTCTATAAGCTTACCTTTTTCAAAGTGTCACATAATTTTCTATTATTTATTCTTTTTAGACTTGCTTATTTCATTAGCAGTAATGTACTTAACAATTCACCCATTGTCTTTTTGTGGCTTGGTGGATCATTTCTTTATATCACACAATAACATCTCATTGTTTAGATATACCACAGTTGCTTATTCACACCTAGTGACATATCTTGTTTGTTTCTCATTTTTGACAATTATTAGTAAAACTGCTATAAACATTTGCATACAGATCTTTTTGAGGATTTTTTTTTTATCTTAAACTTTCTGTAGTTTGAAAATACTGTTGCCTATGTGTTATCTTTTGGCATTTATTTTACTTGATGTTTTCTGAGCTTCCTGTATCTGTGATTTGGTTTCTGGTATTAATGTGGGAAAATTCTCAGTCATTGTTTCAAATATTTCTTCTGTTCCTTTCTTTCTTCTCTGTATTCTTATACATGTATCTTATACCTTTTGTATTTGTTCTGTGGTTTTGGTACTCTGTTTTATATTTTCCTTCAGTCTTTGTGTTTTTTGCTTTCCAGTCTTGAGCATTTATATTGAGATGTCCAAGCTCAGAAATTCTTTCCTCTTCTGTACATTTTACTAATAATCCCATCAAATACTTTCATCATTTATGTTATGATTCTGATCAAAATATCTCTTTGATCTCTAGCATTTGTTTTTGCTTCTTTCTTAGGATTTCCACTTCTCTGCTTACAATATCCTATGTTTTAACATGCTACTTTATTCATTAGCACCTACTTCATTAGTTACAGTTCTTTTAAAACCCTGGTCTGATAATTCCCACATCCCTGACTTGTATGATATCGCTGCTTCCTCTGTCTTTTCAAATTGTGTGGTTTTTTTTCCCTTTTAGTTATCTTTGTAATTTTTTTCCTTGATAACCAGAACTGCTTGTAAACAGGTCTTTAGTAACAAGTGATAAGGTATGGAGGGAGGGGAAGCATTCCCTAGTCCTGTGATTAAATTTCAGTTTGTTAGGGAGCCTGTGCTCTGGACTATGAACTTGACAGTTTTTCTCATTTTCTCTCTCTTTGCTAGGGTGGATGAGGATGACGGGAATGGTTGGGTTCCCTTCTGTGCTGGGTTCCCTTCTCATACCCTGTAGAAAGCCGCAACTGACCAACGTTGGGTTCTTCTTCCCCCAGGTCAGCTTGGGCTCTGATAACACCCCTGCTGTTCAGTTTTGGTTAATTACTTTCTCCTAAGATGAAACCTTGTCACAAACAGCAGAGTACACTGGAATATTTTAAAATATTGTTTTTCTACTGCTGGGGACACAAAGGAATTTCTTTTCTAATATTTTTCTGTGAATGTCTAGTTGGGCTCTTAGAGGTAGAACTAACCGAAGTTCAGGGCTATCTGGATGACAGGGTCCTCCTGGAGCCTGTAAGTGTCTGGAATTGCCCACACTGAGCATCCAGCAATTTATCAATTATGGTTCAGGTTTTTCTACACAGGCAGCAGTCCCTTTGGCAGTTTCTGTTTGTGAGCATCGGCTCAGCAAAGCCATAATTCCCTGTAATCACTTGTGTGTCTCTCCAGTCCTGGGGACAATGACTTACCATGTTTGCTAGCCTCTCTTATGGCTCCAGGAAGAGTTATTGATTTTTCAGTCCCTTCAGCTTTTGTTAGGGTGAAGTGGCAGCTTCCAAGTTGCTTATTACATGCAGAACTGGAAACCTGAAGTCTATAGGTTTTTTGCAGATATGAGCTGTCAAGTAAGTTGTTGGAACTTGATCGTTGATTGTATAATAAGAGTATGTTTAGCTTTATAAGAAATTGCCAAACTGTTTTACGTAGTTACTGAATCATTTTGCATTCCCACCACAAATGAGAGTTCTTGTTACTGGGCATCCATGCCAGCAATTGGTATGGTAAACGTTTAGAATCTAGCTGTTCTAATGGTTGTGTAGGGGCAGCTCTTTCTTTTAATTTGTATTTTTGATGCTTTTTTGCTTATGAACATCGTGGCTGTTATTAAAAACTGTTATTATGAGAAATACTAGATCCCCGAAAATTATCAAGTTCTTTCCATCCAAATTTGTCAAAGTGATTTCAATACTTTTGTGCTCATTTTATTGAGTCCGTGGTTTTTTGTATTCTGCACCCAGTTCTCCAAGTGGGGACGAACAGGCACCTTATCAGAGAACACTGTCCCATTTTGGTTTTGTATTTGTTTCTTCTGCTAAGAATATCCCAGTGTCACACTTTCTTTCTTCATTGCTAATTTGCATGAGCTGATTGTTTTAGTGGTTTCTCCCACAGTAACAGTCACGTCTTTTTCCTGGTCACTGTGCTGAATGACTGCCCCAGTGAGCACATATTTAGCAAATCTGAACTTGATTTCTTATTTCTGGACTAATCATTTCACTTTACAAGGCACACTAGCAAAAAGAATAGACTATCAGTCTAAGCATTTCCTATAGGTTCTATTATCTTCTCTTTCCATTTCATCACCAACAAATACAACACTTACTTAAACAGCAGCAACAGAATCTAAGTAGAAGTCCTCAAATCACATTCCATATATTCATACTTGGAACATGAAACCTGACAAAGATATTCTCAAAGGGAATATCTTAGAATTTCATAGAATTCATAGAAGTTAGAATTTTGTAGAAGTTCTGGCCCAACCCACTATCCTCATCTGGAATTTTGAAATCTTTTTTTTTTTTCCTAGCAGTTTCCTCACTTTTATCTTAGTCTTCCTTCAATCTTGTCTCAACCCAGAAGCCAGGCTGACCTTGCAAAAATTACATCAATAAGTTTTTGCTAAAATAACGTGGGGAGAAGGAGTGTGGGAATTTGATTCCAAATAAACAAGAAAATGAACATTTGCTGTTATACCTCATAGATCTCAGCATCCAGGTGATGTTGTTAACCGGGTGCCATTCTGAACCACGCCTCCTGGAATGAACCTCTCCATTCTGCCTCACACTGAAGCTACTGTTGATGGCTCATGAATGTGAGGCCAGTCAGTGTCATTGTGTGTGTTTGCTCCTAGAATAGTACCTCGCCCATAGTAAAACAGGAATAGTTGTGTAAATAAATAAACTTTTGATATCAACCCACTGTGTGCTTTTCAGGCCTAAGCACTGCTGTTAACAGAGATACATAGTAGGTAATGCCCAGATGTGGTCCTACAAGTGTGCCAGAGGACTCCCTTCTAGACAAGCTTAGCACCATTCTGCACTGACTGGGGCTGGGAGAGAGGATCCTGTGACTTCGGAGGCCAGATCAAAGGAACTCTTGTAGAGCTTCCACTTTTACTGCTTGAGTTTGGGCCTCTCGGTATGAATTTTTCAAGGCTCTAACAATCTCTGCTTGGTGACAGTTGGGTGTGGAATCTTTTGAGTAGAGGCTGCACTCATGTTTGTGGGGGCTTTGCTGTGGTGGGTGGGTCCACCCTCGAGCCCCTTCCCGTAGCTCACCAGACTGCCCTGCAGTGTCTGTGGAGGCCTGCTTCTGGAGACTGCCCTGACCTTGCTGAGGCCTGCAGAATCATCCTGCTTTCTGGAGTTCTTTCTCCCAACCACATTAAGTTGAATTATGAGTTCACTTAGTTCCATTTTTTATTTACTAACTGGAGAATATAATTTAAAATATTTTATGACTACAGTTTTGATTTTTTTTGCTCATTTTAGAATTATTTAATAAGGTTTTTTATATTTTAATGTGATTTGGATATTCTCTGTTTATATTTTTTTGTTGTTGATTACTAATTTTAATTTGAATTGGAGATTGTGAGCTGTGTGATATGTGTTTTTTGGCACTTACGGAGATTATCTTCATGAGCTACTACATAATTTTTTGTAAATGTTCCCTGTAGACTAAAGTTAACTTTATCTATTAAATATAATTACTGATTATACTACTTAAACCCTTGGGACTGCATTCAGTCTTTTTGTCTGTAAAAGAGGGAAAGTTGTTTTAAATTTTCATAATAAAAATCTTCAGTATTTCTTTCTACTTCCTACATAGAAATTTATGATCATTTTATCTTCATTGAGAATTAAAATGCTTGTCAGTATGAATGAATCTATTTTTAATGATTTACTACATTCAATTTTTTTTTGGTTGAAATTAACCTTACTATTTGATTTCCTTTGATCTGATTTTGCCTGTTAAGTCATTCTATTTCCATCTACTTTTACCATTTTGGTGTCCTAATGCTATTGAATATTGTTGGATTTTGTTTTAATATGAGAGTGCAGTTATTCTTTCCCTCTGATTTTCCATTTTCTTTTTCTAGCAATTAAGAGAAAAACATCTTGTTTTAACTTCAAAAAGAAGTTTCTTTACTTTTAAAAAATTATTAAAGCTAAGTGTTAGCTAATTAGATAGATTTCAAGAATAAGAATTTTTGAATTCTATATAAAGAATTATTTTCCTTTCCATCACTACTTTTTGATCACTCAATGTAATCTAGTTATAAACATTAATTATTTTTGTTAATTGCTTATAGATTTCAACTTTTTTTTCTTTTAGGACTCAATTTGTTTTTGATTGTAATTTTGTAATCATAAGTGACAAAGACATAGTAACAAATCAAATCCAGTAACTGTTATCCTCATATTTTCTTTTCAGTGTACCTTTATAATGCTTTCTCTCCCCACCCCCTTTATATACAAATGCAATCTGAGTTAGATTGGTTACATGTCCACTCAACTAGAAACTTTAGTTCCTAATCCACTTGCAGCTAGGTGAGATTATTTGACTAGGTTTTGTTTAGTTGGATATTGGCAAAGTGACATCTACAACATCCACATCAATTTTGTATGAGGAAACTACTTAATTTCCACACTTTCTTTTTCCAATTTCCTTTGGCAAAAAACGTGGACATGATTGCTCTTGCCAGACTTAAGCATATGCATGAAGAGAGTACTCATAAGATATGCTAGAGCAAGGAGATAGATGGAATCTAGGTCCTCATATGACCTAAGAGTCTCTCTTTTCTTCCTGCCAGAGATTGTCTTACAAGGGAGAGAGTTGAACTGTCCTTACTGAATTTTGCTAGTCTTTAATTTTATTTTTAAATCTACTTCCTAATTATTATACCATATTTGCTGCTTTTCATAATTTAAATTAACATAGTACTTTCATAGTTCTAGCTTCTTAGTCTTTTTATTTTTCTCTTAATAACCTGAAAAAAATTTCTTGTTTAATTTTTCAGGCAATTGATACAGACAGTGTATTACTTAAGTCATTTAATCATGTCATCTTGTCTGGGTATAAAATAATCACATGCCTTTTTTTCTTACTGAATCTGAAGACATTTCTGGTGCACAGGATTCAACAAGATAGGCCTGACCTTTTTTTTTTTTTCCTCAAATATAATCTTTTTGTTTGTATTTTTTCAAAAAAATATTTTGCAACTTAGAATTTTGTTTAGTTTACATTTCATTTTGTATTAATAGTTAATTTAAATTTGGTAAGCCCTTTGATCAATGTCTGTGCTTTTATTTTTTCCACTTTGAGAAATTATATTTTTCTTTTTATCTTTGACAGTTACTTCTGTACCTTCTGATTTATTTCTCAGTGGTGGTGACTACTCATGAGTTGAATTTTCTCCTTCATTGTAGCACTCATTTACTTGGCAAATTTCTCTAGGTCAATAAAAATTAAATTTTATGTCATCTTAAAATTCATCACTTTATATCTCCAATGCATATCTCAATTCTATATTCTTTTTTGCTGCCATTTCAATTTTTATTTTCTGCCTTCTCTTTCATTTCACTGAATACATGATTTCTTGCATTTCTTTGTGATTTTTAAAAGTGCCAGGAACAGTTCAAACGTTCGTTTTATTTCTTAGGTAAATATTATTTAAAGTTAGACATCTCTGAGTTTTGGGGGCAATAGCTAAGTTTTTCTTATATGTTGCAAAGACTTTTTCATTTTAAAGGTCCCCTTTCCCCCATTTCTTTATGATTTCTCCAACTTGAATGAGGAATTATTTCTCTGAGCGTGGTATTTTTCAAGTAATCTGATAGTTTCATTTCCTCTGAGTTTATATATTATCCACATCTTTATTGCTAGAATTCCCCTATCAACTCTTTTTTTTTTTTTTAAAGATTTATTTATTTATGCATACAAGCACTGGGGCACAGGCCAGAGGTGTGGGGGGGTGAGAGGATTCACCACAGAGAGC
>JAGFMF010011634.1:4515636-4526504 GCA_019455555.1 Galemys pyrenaicus
CCCTGGCCGGCAGCAGGGATCGAACTCGTGCTGCAGTGGCTGCGATTTGCTTCGTAGTGCGTTGCTTAACCCACTGCGCCACCAGGGGAGGCCCCCCCTATCAACTCTTAAGCTGACAACTAACTTCATGAGCACAACCTCCAGCAAACTTCTGTTGCATAGTACAATCATTTAGGATGACTTTGTGAGAGTGAGAACTTTATTCTGTCCTCAGGTTTGATTTTAAAGTGTGAAGAAGTAAATTTATTTTTGGAATTAAAAAATACTTTGAAATGTGGATAATTTGTTCAGTAGTACATGATCATGTAATCACTAAAGTGGGTGCTCTTACAAAGCTTTATTTTATCAGGCCCCACTACCTATCCTCTACTGAGTACTCAGTATTTTAATAATAGTCACTAGAAGTTGCTTTCTGAAGACTGTAGAAAGAGAGGTAGAGGAGAGCACAATGGGGAAATTTGCAGTATGAAGTAAAGAGTGTGGTAAGACCTTTGGTAGTTCTTTCCTATAAAATGCATACCTGTTTCAGAGTTCTTGTTAACCATATGAAAGCTATAATTTGGGGTACATAATTAATTTACTGTTGCATGTTTCTATTGCTCTTATAATTCTCATCATATTTTTCCTTTTCTTTTTATGGGAAGTTAAGGAAGTATGTTTAAGTTTCAGTTAGTCAGCATGAACATGACCTGATGTTTTAATATTTCACCTCAATTTTGCTTTAAGCCTCTTTATGCTTTGGGGAAAAGAGCTCTTATTTTTTGAATTAAAGGAAAAATGAATAGATGTGAACTTCAAGCTCAAAACCATGTAGAACTGTCATTTCATTCCCAAAGGTGCTTAATTGCCTGAGGGAAAGACTTGCTTTGTCTGAAAATCCTGTGAATGTTCATGAAAATTCATAGAAGTCAATTTTGCATCTCATCTAGGTAGTGAGACTGTTTCTTAGACCTCCTCAGGAATAAATATGTGGAAGATGGTCACTTACAGTGTCTTTAAGCAAATAGTCCTACAAAGGCAAAATGCATAAGAGGCTTATGAAAAATACAAACATATCTAGAAAAGCAACTTAAAGATCATACAGTCTGTACCTCAAACTATAAACCCTTTTCTCACAAAACTTCTCCGATCTTAATCTTTTATAGGTTTTGTAGAAGATTCCCAGATCTGGGAGGGTATATTAGATGTTCCATAGTCATAGTCTTCATTTAATCAAATTAATCCCCTTTGCATTTTTTAAGCAATGGTTGGATCTTTTTAAACATTTTTTAAGATTTTATTCATTTATGCATACAAGATCTGGAGTACGGGCCAGAGGCAAGGGGTGAGAAGATTCACCAGAGATAAAGCAGGAAGCAGAACAGACAGATAGACTGAAATACACTGCTTGGGGGAGTAGTGGGCCAGACAGGAGAGGTCTGCAGTGTCATGTGGGTCCCCTCCCTGTCCGGGGATCGAACTCATACTGCAATGGCTGCGGGAGCCCTACAGTGTGGTGCTCAACCCCTTGTACCATGAAAGAGGCTCCCTTTTGCATTTTTAAGTATGAATCATCTTTTGTGTTTAGTCCCTGGACTAATACACTGTAAGACTGGCTTTATTTTTTTTTTTAAAGATTTATTTATTTATGCATACAAGCACTGGGGTACAGGCCAGAGGTGTGGGGGGGTGAGAGGGTTCACCACAGAGAGCAGGGAGTAGAACAGGCAGATCCCCTGCTGCTGAGGGGAGCAGCAGGCACAGCAGGAGAGGTCTGCCGCACCATGTGGGTCCCCTCCCTGGCCGGCAGCAGGGATCGAACTCGTGCTGCAGTGGCTGTGGTTTGCTTCAT
Source organism: Galemys pyrenaicus (assembly GCA_019455555.1). Taxonomy (NCBI): domain Eukaryota; kingdom Metazoa; phylum Chordata; class Mammalia; order Eulipotyphla; family Talpidae; genus Galemys; species Galemys pyrenaicus. The sequence continues at coordinate 4,517,468 of JAGFMF010011634.1, forward strand.
AGTGTGTTGCTTAACCCACTGCGCCACCAGGGAGGCCCAAGACTGGCTTTAAATTGTGGAAGGAAATAGCATATTTCTCATCTGACTCTAGTTCTCTCCTTACCGCATCATTTATATTCTCACAGGACCTGGTTCTCAGTGCTGTGCCTTTGACAACTGTGTTCTCCCTAACCCCTCACTTATTAGTTTTGATCTCTAGTTCCATTTTGGTTATGAGTTTCCAGTCTTCCCTAGTACCTGAACTCTAACTTTTGTTCAAGCTGCAACTTTAGTTATCAGAGTTATCAGAATTTGGTTCCTCTCTTAATTCTTTGGCCTCAACTGCTGAAGTATTAGAATAATAAAACTTTTGGCAAAAAATAATTTAATGTTGTTGTGTATTTAGATATGTGATTATATCACAATCAAACAATATATTACAAAGCTTCCTAAATTGTGTCTAAGGAATAACAACCATTTAAATACAAAAACAATACAAACAAATCCAATTACAGAAGTACTTTTCCACCTCTGTGACTTCCAAAATCTCAGTTAATTTTTAAAAAGACATTATCACAAAACTGGAAGGTTCTGCATTTTCATCTCCTTCAGCTGCCCAGGATCTCACCCAAGACCAAATGCATCTTCTCCAAATATGAGATTGTTAATAATTATTTTACCTTTCTTATATCCCTTCCTCTCGCCTTCCCGTTCTGCCCAAGAAGTAATGCAACTACCAAATTAAAAATATCATTAGTAGAGAAGAGAGGATAGGAAAGAAGAGAATGAGAAAGCACTACCTTTACTTTTTGGAAACTGAGATATTAAAGAAATTATATTATAACCTGGATAAGCCCATCTTCCCCCACCTCCCTTTAAAGTGAGGGGGTTAGCCCAGCTGGTTTCTGGGGACTAATGCAAGGTTCTTTTTAGATTAACTCACTATTAAGCCTATCCTCACAACATTTTCAACTTCTATGAAAATATAAGTTATCTCATCCTTGTAAACATATTTCCTTTTTGGAATGTAAATATATATATATTTTTGGATGCTAGTGAGTCAGGAAGGTACAGGTTCAAGATATTTAGTAACTGGTGACCTTCAGTTTGTGGAGTCAGCATTTAGAGAACCTTAACATATGGAAGAGAAATAGTAACTGATGACTAATGGTGAGTCTCTTGTAAAAGGTCACTATCACTGCAATTTTAAATTAAATATATTTTAACTTATTATGGACTATTTTAAAACTTCTACATCTTGTTTAGATAAAATTAAAAAATTTCCTTTCTTTGTTTATATTTAAACACTTCTAGTTTTTGCAGAAATATTCTTCTTTCTGGTTTCATACTTGGAACTCCTTGCTGTTACATTTTGATAAGTTAGCTGTTTTCTATCAGATCAGCTGTTGGTTATTTACATTATAAAATCATCACTTTTACTTTAGGATGGTTTTCATTTGTTTTTGCTTAGTTTGTCCTTTTATCTTTCAATACTTCATTTTTCTCAATTGTGATTTTATTCTTTTTATATTGACTTATCATTGATTTTCCAACTTTATTACTGTCATTCATTATTAATGTAGTTCCAGAGATGCACCTTGTATTTTATATAGTTGTTAAATACAAATATGATGGGTCACTGGTTGAGGTCAAACATAGTCAATGTGCAGTATGACATCTTCATAGTACCTGTGGTGCCTGAATAACGACAGTCCTTACCTCATGGAGATAAAAGGCTATCGTGGTTGAAGTCTAGTATGACAAGCTCACAAAGTACCCACCACATGCCTTGGTGGTAAAATTTCTGGCTTGTTATAGAGGGGAAATGATGCACTTTCTAAATCTTTAAAGTTCTATGTTACTGTGCATTGAGAGGCATAGGAAAATATATTTATAATCTCATATTTCCTCACCGATTAATAGAGTGGTCAAAATAAAAATTATTATAGCTTAAAACCCCAGGGGTTAGCTAGCAAGAGAAGCAATGTTCAATTTGCAGAAAAGCTTCCAAGTTTGCTTCTGTCTACAGTAAAATATTTTACTGAGCAATGTAAGTCAATAAGGAGTAGGGTCCATAACATGAGACAGAATACATACACTTGAAATTCTGCAGAAGTTCTCTAACATACAACAGGGTCGCACAAAACCAAAAAATCCAACTTTGCATTACTTCCTGTAATTTGCTTGACAAATTATTGCAGTTGTTTAGTTCCAGAATTGAATTAAGATATCTATACAAGGCTGCAGTCTCAGCATTCTCCTGAGTCACAATATAAATAAAGTCACAAGATGAACCCACTGCTTGTAAGCATGTCACTAAGCTGTTGCCAAGCACTCTGGCTGAGATATTCACCTTCCTTAAGCAGCTAAATCTCTTGTGATTTTAAATCCAAGATTAAAAGAAAATTTTGGGGGACTGTTGCTTCTATGGAACTCCCTTGAATCTTTCTGATTACTTTCCCCGGTAGCCCTTAGCGGTCGCTGTGTCCTGGGGGTAAGGAGGTTGCCCCAGTAATGAACTCATGTCTGAAGGATCACCATGTTAGTGTACTAACTGATGATAGTTTTTGTTTTGTTCCCAACATAATGCTTTTAAATTCACTACACTCAAATAATAATCTTACTAGGGCTTCTCAGTGCAACACAGGTGTTTGTGGAACACAAATTCAACCTTGGTTTAGTCATGGCGTCTGTAACCTGTGGACTAAGGGGCTAGGCATGCTAAGTGGCTTTGGGGGCTAGAAGAGAGGCATAGAACCCTAATTCCTTTAGTTTAGAGAGCATTTTTATTTTGGCCAAGTTTTGAGCCAATTCATTCATTTCCTAGGTTCTCAGTGAACTCTTGGTAACAAAAGAGAGTTATAGTCCATGTATAGCCCATATTTAGCCCTTGTTACAACCAGTGCTTGAACAGAATCTCTACCAAGCTCCTAATACATCTTGTCCTCATAGTTTCCAGAAATTTTTTAAAGGTTTATTTTATTTATTTATGGATACAGGAGCTGGGGTGCAGGCCAGAGGTGGGGTGTGTGTGAGAGGACTCATCAGAGAAAGAGCGGGGAGCAGACAGGTGGAGTGACTGAAACACACTGCTGAGGGGAGCAGCAGACCAGAGAGGAGAGGCCTGCTGTGCCATGTGGGCCAGCCCCAGGCCGGGGAATGCACTCGCGCTCCAATGGCTGTGGATGCTTCATAGTGCTGAGACTTTGCCCCTTGCGCCACAGGGAGGCCTGAGTTTCCAGCATTTTAGTTTGCTGGCATGAAGACTTGGTAGGGCGTACTGCAGATGTCCACTGCTCCTTACGGAGAAAACCGCTCTGTCTCAGGCGCTCCTAGTGAGGGGTCCTAGAGAGCCAGCCTCTGTCCAGCTCTCCGCTGCGCTCCCCTTCTGTCCTGCCTGGCTTCCTCCACAGGTGGTTTAGGGCCAAGGTGATTGCAGCTCCTGGTCATTGCACGGCAGTCAGTCAGTAAGCTGGCAGGTGATTAGAAGGTGTTTGTGTGTGTGTGTGCATGTGTGTGTGTAACGTTTGGCCCATGTAAAGTTGACCTGTGCCAACTTTTGCTGTAGGTCAGGTCAGTTAGGAAGTTAAGAGGTGGTAATTCCATGGGGACTACAAATGATGTCAAATATACATAAAGAAAAGAGAAAAAGAGGCTGTGGCTACTATGGAGCTAAAGTCATATGTAAATAGAAGGTTTGAGAAACAACAAAGGTGGAATCTGATTAAGGTGGAATCACATTCCTGCACCTTAGTTTCTCAGCCAAGTCAGGCTAGTTCCACTAGATTGCAGAAATGTTTCTGAATTGAAAAAAAAGAAAACAAGAATGGGGGAGCCGATGGACTATAAAATAGATACCCATGTTTTTCACCTTTGAGAAATACTGCGTACAGTAGTCTTGGACTCCCAATGTTGGCTTAAATTATGAGTCGTGTAATACTACTTAGATGAGGACACAATTATTTATATTAAAATGAAAATTTTAAAGCTTAATCTTTTCTCATAGTCACTAGATTCATAGGACTATAGTGTTTTATTCTCTGGGGTCTGTGGACTCCTATTGAAGAAATGCTAGTATAAAACAGTGTTTGGATAAAGTCTTAACAATTGATATTAGACCCAGCACAATTCTAAAAATTATTTTTCTCTTAAACAATGAGTTATAACCAAGTTCACCATGATCGGTGACTTCTTCAGACTTCCTCAGACTTGCTACCTTAAATAATTGACTTTTCTCTTTCCTCTTTTGCCTCAGTCTTCTTTTTTTTTTTTAAGATTTATTTATGCATACAAGCACTGGGGTACAGGCCAGAGGTGTGGGGGTGAGAGGATTCACCACAGAGAGCGGGGAGCAGAACAGGCAGATCAACTTTTGTCTTTCTTCCTCCTCTTTCCCCTCTCTCTTCCCTCCTCTCTGACATCCTATGGGACAGACACTATTCCAGCTGCCATAATGGAAATTTGCATTAATGAGGTGAGTTTGATAATAAACCAATAAACAAGCAAATAGATAATTATCAGGTGGTGATACACAGCGAAGGAATATAAGCAGAGTAAAGGAAGATAGGCTAGGGGATGTTATTTTTGAGTTATTTCATGTACGATGATCTGGTAGGTTGTCTTGGGCAAGGTGATATTAGACCTGGGATGTAAGTAAAGAGACTGAGCACTGTAGTTATCTGGGAGGTAAATATTCCAAGCTTAAGTTTACATGGGTATTTACCTGGCACCTTTAAGGAGCAGCAAGGATAATAATGTGTTTCAAGCTGAGTGGGTAAGAGAGTGAGTGGGAGGGATGAGGTCTAAGAAAGCAGAGGGCCATGCCTGTTCTAGGTTCATTCTAGGGCTTTAGCTTTAACTCTGAATGAGGTTGGATGCTATTACACGGTTTTAAGCAGAGAAGATTTTTTTTGGGGGGTACAATTTGCAGACAAATATAAATTTACTTCTTTATCTTGCCTGCTGAATGGAAGTGGTAAGAGTGGGATCTTAGAGGAAAAGCTTTCAACGCTTCACCATTAGCTGTCAATTTGTAATCTATCATTTTTATTAAGTTGAGGTATATTCCTTCTACACCCAACTCGTTAAGAGTTTTTATCGTGAAAGTATATTGAGTCATTCTTGCATCTTGATAAGGTAGATTTAAAAAAATTGTACTTTTATGCTAATAGACACAATGTAGGAAACAGGAAAATGATAGCAGGAAAGAGTGAGGGTGTAGCAGCAAGAAAGGTGGCAGAGGAGCAAGTTCTGGATGGTTCTAGCAGACGGGGGTAAAGGAAGGAGTCTTGGAGTCCTCGGTGGCTTTTCATGCTTTTTATTGTCAGAGGTGGCCAGGTGCATGGCAGGCAGGGGGGCCGGCCAGTCTCCCAGCCTCTGGCACATCTCACCCTCTCAGCTGCTGCTTCTCTCTGCTTGTTGGTCCTGCTGCTGCTCGCATTGGTTGGAACTGGCATCCTCATGACGCCGCCTATGGAAGCCCATGTCCAAACTCAGGCGCGCCCACTTGCGCATGCCCACCCAGGCATGCATGCAGCACCGCAGGTGTCCATCATGACACCAGTGGCGGGAAGGCGGAAACGCCGGAGACTTTTCTCAGACCCTACAGAGGGATAAATGTTGCAGTGATGTATTTGAGTAGGATAAGAGAGAGAAGAGGAAAGGTTAAGTTTTGATAAGAACATGGGCTGTTCATTTCTAGTAAATAGATACGTAAACACAAAAGCAGATAATGTTAGGAGCTTGAAAAATTTCTCTTATGGTCTCATCTGTCTTTGGAGAGAGAAAACAAGATCATCAGCGGAAGGGATCAGATGTTGGAGATTTGAGGGCAGAGAAAGCATGGAATCATTCCTAATGGGAGAGTCAGTGGACCAGGAAAGCAGAGCAGGATCCCCTTGAGGTTAGGGATTCTGACATAAGAGAGGGGTGGGCATGGTTGTGTGTTTTTATTTAGCCCCATCCAGTCATCCAGGTGCCAGAGTGAATTGGGTGAGAAGTTGGGTTTACTGAGCACTGAGATTAAGTAAGGTGATTATAATGGGAGAAGAGAGAAGGGTAGGGAGTTGGGGGTATAGGGAAAAGAGTAATTATAATTGTGAACTGTTAATTAATTTATACAGTCAGGTAAGTGAGGAGTTGATAGAGGACAACGAAAGAGCTGTTGGATCGAAGGATTGTAGGGAGTGATTGATAGCACTCTTGGGGGTTGGAGAATAAGACTGGAGGTTTTGATTGAAGAGTTTATTAAAGGAATACAGATCTAGTGCAGGTCTGTCTCAGCCAATCCAAGTGTAATCTGGGTTCTTGTAATTTTCTTACGTGGCTCAGTCTGGGTAATCAGTTGCCTTATTTTCATATCCTTTTTATCACATTTTCTGTTCTGTAAACGGTCCCACTCACAGAGAACAGTAAGAAGCATCTTTTTGAAGCATCTATGTATTTGATCTTGCTATTGAAATCCTTAAAATTATATAATAATTCTAGTATATTTAAAATGAAAATTTGATTTTTTTTACAAATAATATCATTCATAACTTCTTACGAAGCCCTTTCTACTCTGTTATAATTATTTTTTTTCACTTAGTATATATAAATTGCTACATATTTCCTTGAAGTTCTCTAAATAAAAAGGAATAGTTTCTCCTCTTTATTGACTACTGATTTCATTGTTTTAAGGAAAAGGAGAAGCTTAAGTTTAAAGTTTTCGTGGTTCTTTGTAGTGTCTACTTACTACCTCTCCAGAGTAATTGTACCACAATCCCTGAGCTTGATCTTTACATTTTGATTTATTTTCTCCTGTGATATCTTGTAAACTCAAAGCATAGAGAGTCAGGTTGTATTTTTATCCAAATATGTGGTAAGATTTAGAAACATGGTCTTCAAACACCAAGTTGCCCTTTGTCCTTTCCTCTCCCTCTGGTACAGCAGTTCGTGCACACATGATTCTTTTTGATGTGTTATCAAGGAGTGCCAGATGGACCTAGCACTTTGTTTGCTTTCATCACTGTACATTGCTCCAGGCTCAGTACTCTAATTGGATGCCTTTCCTTTTAGAGGGACATGTATTAGGACCATAGGCTATTATTTTTTTCTGCCAATTGGTTATCCTGAGTGATTAATTTTCTTCCTATTTGATTGACCTCTTCTGTAGAACCTTGGGACTAAAAGGTGCTTGGGTAAATTTTTATATCCTGAATCTTAAAATGCTTTTTTCTCATTCCCAATTTATTCATGGCATTCTGATAAACTGTTACTGTGTCTATAATCGCAATTTAGAAACTATCTTTCTTGGTGTTTTTGGGGAGAAATGCAGGCTCAACAAAGCTAGGTTTTGGTGGAAAAATATTTTTAGACAATCCTTATGAGGCCTAATATAGGAGCATCCATTTGGTCATAGAATTTAACGCCCTTAGTTCTTTTTGCTGGATATATTAGTTTTCCAGGGCTGCCATTGTAAGGTCACTTTAAACAAGATAAATGTTTTCCTAAGAGTTCTGGAGGCCAGAGGTTTAAAATCAAGGTATTAGCAGGGTCCTGCTCCCTCTGAATGCTTCAGTGGAAGATCCTTTCTTGCCTCTTTTAGCTTCTGAGAATCACAAATATTCATTAGTTTGTGGCAGTCTAACTCCATTGTCTTCCTCTATCTCTCTTCTGTGTTCATATCTGTGTCCAAATTTCTCTCTTCTTATAAGGACACCAGTCACATTGGATAAGGGTCCATTTAGTACGAGCCATATATCTGCAAAATACCTTATATTTCCAAAATGTCATTCCTAGGTTCTTTTCAGGAGATATCATTCAACCTGTGATAGTGGGTGCAGAAGGGACATCTATAAAATTTCCCTTATTATCATTCCATAGGAAAGTGAGTATTTTAGAATGGTGCTGTGCAACTTTGGTATTCCCGTTACTGCTACCACCATATTCCATTTATATTTAGAGTTGATGTTAAGGAGAGTTGACTAGGTAAGTAATTCATTTCAGTCTATCACGATGCTTTCTCTAAATATTGACTCCAAATATTAGAAAGTGAATGATTTGAGAAGAAAATTGATTTGATAAAATATGATTAAGTAGAGCATTATGAAGTTTTACTGAAAAAATACCCTTTACTCATGGAAGAAAAAATGGCAACTATTTCTTTAAGTCTTTGATTTTACCCAATTTGCTTTCCCTCAGAAGATCACTTAACCTGTTACTATATTAGAAAGCTAATTTAGCAAATATTGACCCAATGCTATCCCTATCAAAGTTTCAATGGAATTCTTCAGAGAAATAGAGCAAAATTATTGAAATTTGTATGAACCACAATAGACCCTGAATAGCCAAAACAATCTTGACAAAAAATTAGAGATATATATGGACCTCCTTGGTGACCTAGGGGTTAAGTCTCAGAGCTATCACTGTGATGAGCTGAGATCAACCCCTAGCCAAGGAGCTAACCCACGTATGGCTCAGCAGACCTCTCCTGTCTTGCCTGCTGCTCCCCTCAGCAGTATATCTCAGTCTACCTGCCTGTTCTGCTCCCCGCTCTGTCTCTGGTGGATCCTCTCACCTCCCACGACTCTGGGCTGTACCCCTGCTCGTCTGTGCAAAAATAAGTAAATAAAATCTTAACAAAAATAAGAAGAGATATGGAGGTACAACATTCCCAGACTACAAACTACACTAAAAGGACATGATGATCAAAACATTGGAATAAATGTATGGCACTGGAATAAAAATAGACACATATACCAGTGGAATCAAATTAAGAGCCCAAGAATAAACCCACATTTATATGGACAGTACTATGACAAAGGAATCAAGAGTATGAAGTGGAGAAAGGAAAGTGTCTTCAACCAGTGGTGCTGGGAAAACTGAGCAGCCACATGAAAACAAATGTAACTAGACCACCAGCTCATATAGAAAATATAATTCAAAATGAGATCTTAGGGCCTCCCTGGTGGCACAGTGAGTTAAGCAACGCACTATGAAGCAAACCGCAGCCACTGCAGCACGAGTTCGATCCCTGCTGCCGGCCAGGGAGGGGGACCCACATGGTGCGGCAGACCTC
>JAGFMF010011634.1:4530065-4546775 GCA_019455555.1 Galemys pyrenaicus
TATATGCCATTCTTACTGGTGTAAGGTGGTACCTCATTGTGGTCTTAATTTGCATTTCCCTAATTATGAGAGATGTTGAACATCTTTTCATATGCCTGTTGGCCACTTGTATATCCCTTTTGGCACTTTTTTAGAAGCCTGTTCATTCTCTCTTTATGATGACCGAACAGTTGGACAGCTCTTGATATAGGGTACATGTGAGACCATTACCCCCTATATCGACTGTTATGTCACAGCATCAAAGGAAGAAGGAAAAAATAGAGAATGTCATCTGTACTTTGCTGCCGTCATAAGAAATTGGTTTCTAAACATGACTGATTTAAAGAAATAAAGACTGTCCTTGGTCAATAGAAAAGGTGTCTACCTTATGTGGAAAGTTGGTACGTTGGAAGGAAATATGTGTTTGAAAAAGGCAATATTTTTCTGGTAGTTATCTAGCCAGTGTTTTTAAATGAAGGTGATAATGTGGCAGAGAGTATCTTAGAGTGAGACAAGGCCAATAACCAAGGGAAGTAGTGAAGCGAAAAATTCTGTAAATGCTGACGGTAGAGTAGGCACTATCTAAGACTGTTTATAAGTTCCACAGAATTGATATTTTCAAATGACTTTGAGGCTTTGCTAGTTTATTTTGATGACTAACATCAGTTTTGGGGGCATCTCCTCATTTTTCTGCTTCAAAAATAACCCAAAGCATTTTCTTTATAGCAGAGGTGACGATCAGTGATTGAAAAGTAAGGTATCTTGTCTTAGTTATTGCTGTAAATGGTCTCATTATAAGACAGCAGCATATTTCAGAGGCCTGCAATTTGGTTTATTACAAAACAAGCATGATAGTAGAATTTTCTATAAAATCACATGCTCCTAGCATTTTGCACTCCTGCACCTCATTAGCCTGTCGAAATGAGTAGTTATATTCATTTATTATATAACAACACATATAATTACAAGTTACAGAACTTGGACTGAAGCATATAAAGGAAATAAACTAGCCTATATAGCATCAAAATGAGTATGAAGGGTGTAGTGGTCTGGCACTAAGAAATTTTATATTTCTAGAACCTAATGTTGGCTGACATAAATATTTCTACTTCAAGCCATTAGTTGCATTTTCTCCTCTCCTCATCTCATGCAACTATCCTTTGATGAGCTGAGTCTCCTGCGGATAAAAGAAAAAAAAAAAAAACGTGTTGAAGTTAGTTGACTTACAAAGTATCCCTATGCTTATACATATTTTCTTAAATTTAAACAAATTGGACCAGGACCCATTTTTAAGACTGCTGACATCAAGTATTTAAGTCTTTTACGATATTATACCACTTCTCTGGTAAAGGGTGGTTGTCTAAGACTAAAGCTGAATTTCTTGTGGTCCTTTTGGAATTTTAAATGGTTTGTTTTTGACTCTGGAATCATGTAGTACCTTGTCTTATCTCAAGCGCTTGATTTTTTTTACCTTTGGTTTCATCATTTGATGGGCTTATTGACTCTCTGATCTGGTCCTTTGTATCAGATTCCTTGGCATAAGATGAAGTCTGGCTTTAGCTGCCGTGTTCCTTTATGGCCAGGGTAAGTATTTCACTAAATCACATGACTGTGAATGTATACCCAGAGCCACCTGTTGCCTTACCTCAGACTTTTGTTTCATGAGGTTTTTTTTTTTTTTTCCATTTTTTATATCCTGTGTACACCTAGCTTCTAAATTCCATCATTTCATTTCACTGCAGAAATGAAATCTCAACTCATGCTTCCCCCATTAGCATAATGCTTTTGAGATCCATCCCAGCTGTTGCATTATCAGTACTTCATTCCTTCTTATTGCTGAGTAGTGTTCCATCATATAGTTAGCTCATAGGGTAGGAGTTTCTTTAATCTTATAATAACCAAACCTTCTCCAAAATGTTTGTGTCTTTTATAGTCTTATCAATAATATATGAAATTTTTAATTGCTATATATTCTTGCTAAGATTTAATGTTACTAGTCTAGTCTTTTAAATTTAGCTTGTATGGTAGGCATAAGTACTGAAGAACTTAGGACCAAATCCTCCTCCTTCACTTCCTCCCCCTCCCCCCCCCTTTTTTTTTGTCTAGAAAGCTCTTGCTTAGCCTGGTTGCTAAGATTATAGAGATTATTGGTTTTATTAACTTGAATCTTTGATCCAGTGGGACTTGTCTTACAGGCTTATTGACCTTGTATACTGACACATTTTCCTTGTTCTCACTGCCAGATGATACAGGGACAGTCCAATTTCTCCACTTTTTTATGACCATGACGCCATGGGTGCCATATTTCCAGTCAGCTAATCTAGACAAAAACACAGGAATGGGATATGGACAGTGACTACCTTTTCTATGAGCGCTTTATGTGAGTCAAAGCCCTTGTGCATTAACCGTAGAATGTGTCAGGTCAGCTCTGAGAAGATATAGAAGGTGGAGCTGAGAATTCCTTCCTAGTACTTCCAGCTTCGTGTTTTCTCTGATTCTGTGTGCTCTCTTGAAAAAAATATGAAGAATGCCTTTGAAACACTTTCCCCTTTGGTTTCCCAAAAGGCTGGAGGGAATGAGCGCATTTGTTGAGGTGTGCAAAACAGAACATACCTTGTTTCTCCCTTACGCGGTCAGCTATTTTTTTTGCCCCCAGCTCCTCCAGGTACAAAGAACCATCAGTTTGTCGGCAAGCCACAGGCAGTCTGATGCGCTCCTCAGTTCCTCAGCTTAGTTGTGCTCAGCATTTCTTCATAAAACTTTTATTCTTGAAGAATTCTGTCACATCTAAGTTTTAAGAAATCTGGCCCAAGCCCCATGTAATGTTTTGGATCATTGGCTAAATATGTTACGTCCTGAGTTACCTACTATTTAGCCTACCGTTTGAGACATTGTTTGACCTGTGATCAACTATTCTTAGTAACCTTTACATTGGTTTTAGTGTTTTATAGTTTTATGTGGTCATTGGTCTTAGAGTCCTAAGATTTTCTCTTCGTTGGCTCTTTGGCTCTTTTTCCTTGCCTGGGTTCTCTTGTTTTGCTTTAAATATGGGTCAGGAAGCTCACAGAAGAAGGAAGATTCTATTTCTGCAACTCTTTTTGTGTTGTACAGGTGATGACTACCTCTGGTATCATTCCCTCCCACTTACCACAGTTACTGAAAACATTTTAACCAATTCCCATTGCCCTTCCCTCACAAACATAAACATTTTGATGTCTGTTTTAAAGTAATCCTGGATACTAGTATCAGGAATGAATACTGTTTTCCAGATGCATGAGAATGGCATGCTCATGGTTGACTAAGGTTTGAAGTCAGGACCAGCCTAAGGACAGGACCCTAGGAATACTTAGTGGCTGTCGTGGGACTTTTTTTTTTTAAAGATTTATTTATTTATGCATACAAGCACTGGGGTACAGACCAGAGGTGTGGGGGGTGAGAGGATTCACCACAGACAGAGCAGGGAGCAGAACAGGCAGATCAACAGAAGTACACTGCTGAGGGGAGCAGTGGGCACAGCAGGAGAGGTCTGCTGCACCATGTGGGGTCCCCTCTTTGGCCGGCAGCAGGGATCGAACTCGTGCTGCAGTGGTTGCGGTTTGCTTCATAGTGCGTTGCTTAACCCACTGTGCCACCAGGGAGGCCCAGTCGTGGGACTTTTGAAGGGCTGAAAGTGTAATAGAAATGTTGGGCAGGAGACCAGAAGCTTTAATATGCTGCCATGGATAGCAGAAGTCCTGGACTGAAAATGAAATATATCAAGAAGAGATAGTGTAACCAATACCTACCAGTTTTTGTAGCAGTACCTGTAATCTGTGTCATCATTTATTCATTTGGCAAATATTTACTAACGACATATTATGTACCAGGCGGTGTTTTAGGAATGTCAGTAAAACAGGGTAATTTCCTTACAGGAGTTTTCATTTTGATTGGTGGAAAATAAAGAAACTACATAGACAATTATTTCAATGTAATCGGTGGTAAGTGCTGGTAACTTAAAGAGAAGGTGTCACTAATAAGAGAGCATTTGAGCAAAGATTTGAAAAAAGTATGGGAATCAACCATGTGGAGATCTGAGGCGAGATTTTGAAAGCAGAGAGGCATGTGTTTGATGCTTTGCAGAAGAAGCAAGAAGAACTAGGCTGACATGAAGGAAGTGAAAGGACCTGATGGATGAGAACAAAAAGGCAGTGGAAAGACCAGGTGCTACAGAGGGTCTTGTCTGCTGGTGTGAAGACTTTGGAATATATTCTCAGTAAGAGGTTCATTCTGTGGGAAGAGTAACATGATTTGACATGCCTCAGTGGATCATCTTGGATATGTATATGTATATATACATATATATGTGTGTGTGTGTATATATATATATATATATATATATAGCTTTAGTAGATGGTTTCAAGCCAATTTCAGATGTAGTTTTGCCAATTTATACACCTACCAGCAATGTATGAAGGCTCAAGTTATACCACATTCTGACCACATTTTGTTTAGTTTTCTAATTAAACTTGGATAGTCTGGTGGATGTGAATGATTTTTTAATAGTGGCTTTGATATTCATTTCTTGGAAGAATAAGGTTGTTGAGCACCTACTCAGATGTTTATAAACATTTGATATCCTTCATGTGAAGTGTCTCTTTAAATATTTTTCCCATTAAAAACTGAATTGTCTTTATGTTTCTTACTGATTTATAAGAGGTCCTCCTGTGTTACGGAATTGAGTTCTTTCTTTGTATATATATATATTTTTAATTTTATTTTTTTTCTTTATATATATTGTTGCAAATATGTTCTCATGCTTTACAACTTGCCTTTTTACTCTTTTAATGGTTGTTTTGGTGAGCATAAGCTCTTAATTTTAATGAAGTCTAATTTTAAAATCTTTCCCTTTACAGTTAGTGCTTTTATGCATTCTATTAAAGAAAACCTTGCTTACCTCTGAATCATTGTATTAGTTTTCCGTTGCTACTGAACAAATTACTGTAAACCTAATAGGTAAAATAATATTATCTCATGGTCTCTATGGGACTGCTAGAGTCTCATAATTTGAAATCAAGGTATTGGTTGGTGTGTTCTCATCTGGAGCCTCAGCTACAAAGACTGTACTTCTAATTATTCAGGCTGTTAACAGAGATAATTTCTCTGCATCTGCATGGCTGAGGACCCTGGGTTAATATCGAATATTGGCTGTGGCTGTCCTAAGACCCTTGCGGCCACTGTGGCTCCTGCAGCCTGCCTGCAGGTCTTCCCCACGTGGGCGTCTTCACTGTGGCTGCCTACGTCATCAAGCCTGCAAGGAAACCCCGCTTTTGAAGGCATTCATGTGACAGAGCCAGTGCCATAAAGGATAATCTTTCTTTTGATAATAACCTAAATTGACGTATTCGAGATTTGAAATTATGAAAGAAATTGATATCCTTTCACCCTGCCATATTCTATTGATTAGATGCAGGTCACAGGTTTCCCCACACTCACAGGGGCCACCCCAGGGTCTGTCCAATAACCTGAAAGACTTTTTAAAATGTTATCTCCTGGAAATGCAACTATTTTATATGTAGTCTTATAATCTGCTTGGAATTGATGTTTATGTGAAGTAGGGGCTAAGATTAAATTTTTTAAAATAAAAATTGACCCAGTAAATTTCTTCATTACACAGCAGATAAATATATATGCTTGCTTATTTTTCTAGATTCTGGTTTTTGTTCTTTGGCTTATTTTTATCTACAGTGCCAAAACTACACATTTTACTACGTAGGTTTGTGTCTTGATATATGGGCAGTATAAATCCTCCATAATTGTGCTTTAAGTTTGTCTCAGCTCTTCTTCGTTGTTTTGTATTCCCATATAAGTCATAGAATCAGCTTGTCAGTTTTTACAATGATCTCTAGTGGTATTTTTTATTGGTAGTCCATTAAATTTATAGATCAATCCAAAGGGATTGATAACTTTCAAAATTGAGACTTTCAATTCATGGAATCTCTCTCTCTGAATTTATCACAATAGTGTTTTTATAGATTTTTGTGTAGAAATTCTGCATACCTCTTATTAGGTTTATTTATCTTGGAAATGCAACAGTATTTCTTTCTGTGGTTGGAAATTTTTATTAATCTCAGAAAAGCAAGCATTACTGAACTAGGAGGCAGGATAGAGAAAAGACACAGCTTCCCTACACTTCCCAATCAGTCTTAAAATATTTTAATTAATAAGAATAATGAATGCTCAAAAATTTAGAGACTCCAGTGTTCAAACATATGGACAAACTCAGCTCCAAACTAAATCTAGTAGCAATTACATTGACAGCAAGATAACTGATCTGTGTGGCAGCTTATATTAGGAGTTGGTGAACATTTTTGGTAAAGGACTAGATAGTAAATATTTTAAGCTTTGTTGGCCATAAAAGAGATTTTGCTGAAAGTACTCAATTCTGCTTTCATGTCATGGAAACAGCCATAGACAATATTTAAATAAATGGGCATGGCTATGCCCAAAGAAACTTTTTTTTAATATAAATTTTTTTAGATTTACATATATTTGACATCAATTGTATCCCCGTGTATTCCCCATCAATGTCCAAAGAAACTTTACTTAAAAAACAGATGCTGCCTGGATTTGGCCCAAGGACTATTGCTGGCTGGTCTTCTATTCCAGGGCACTGCTTAGAAATTACTGCATCTATATGTAGTCCATTTAATTAATCTGTATTTAGTCCATAGAATTGTTAAATATTAAATAGTTGAATAGTAAAATCATTATATAGTGAGTCATTACAACTAGGTAGGATGTTTAATGTTACTCAAAGTATAAAAGCATCTATGCTTCTGCCCAAAGGGGCATTCTGCTTGTTGACCTCATAGCGTTTTCAGACAAGTCTACAGGTGAAAGAAATCCTAGCAAGAACAGAAATATTTCTTGACCATATTGAACTATGAATTTTCACTGATTTTCTTAAAGAGAGGGAAGGAAAATCAGATCCCTAGTGTATATGCATATTCATATGTAAATGTTTACATTAACATACAATAAAATTCTACTGGATGTTACTGGATGCTTTTGCTATTTCATGCATGTAAACCTTTCCAAAGTTAATTCTTCTTTTCTCTTTGACTATAACTCTGTAATGCGCTTGTTATATTTAACTTGACTTATTTATGAATATAAACACTATTAGTCAATATAAATAATTTGAATTTTGGGAAATTTGTCACATTTGTTGGTGTGCAGGGTTTTAGTATAATTATGTTCAAAAGATACCAAGTTCTGAACTCAGTGGCTATTGATCTGAACCCTTTAAACATGAAGAAAACTGTATGAATCATTTAAGACATATTTTAATTACAGATCATGAGAGAGGATTAATAGCAATTAGGAAAGTATTTGCTAAGCTGAGATACAGTTGTGGTAAACAGAATGTTAATTCAACATCTGGAGGATGAATTGAAAGGTTATGATGTATTTCCCAGGAATGTCTAAGACTTCCTGTTGTCATTTTAGTCTAGGTAAACACATGACTCAGTACATATATCGTTTATTAGATTAACTAAGAAATCAGGGTGCAATTTGTCATTTTTATGTTTGGAACTAATGATTTTAGACTTAGCAATTTTCTTGACATTGATAAGCATTTTGTACAATATGCTAATGCCCATAGTAATTATCATGGGAAAGAATATTTACACTCAAATCAACCTTGAGTAGATTGGTCACTACGTCCCCTGCTAGGTAGGCACCATGAGAGTGAATGTATACGTTAAGGGCTTCAAGAAGTGAAGAAATATTTTTGCGCATAGTCTAGATTTCTTCCAAGTTATCTGGATGCTGATGCACTTAGTTTTCCCTATGGAACACTTATAATATGAAGTGCTAGTGTTCTAAGGGGATAAGCTTGGGTAACAACTGTTCTAATTGATGATTTATTATCCCATATTGTTTTGGAACCCCCTCTCCTTATTTCTAATATTTTAAATCAAAGTAGTTGTGTTTATTTCTACCATTTTATATAGTCTTCTAGATCTGGCTAACTTCAGGAGAGAGATTTATTCTTTTCTGTATGCTGATTTGTGCTCAGTTTGACATTTAGAGGCAAGTTATACTTTGTAATTTTACCAGCAGTTTTAAAAAGTGTGTTGACAGAGAACTTTGTCAATCTAGTAAATACATTGATTGCCAATGTCTAAGTGAAGTTCTGTACCATTTTTAAATTCATTTTTTGTTTTAAAAGTTGCACAAGTAATCCCTGAAAATATGCACAGTATTAAGAGAAAAGAGGCTCAGAAGTTTTTAGAATAAAAATAAAAATTTCCTCCTCATTCATCTATGTTAATAATTTATAGCCTTTGGGAACCTTTTAAATGTGATTTTATAGTATTTACATATTGGATTTTCAGTTTTGTTACATATATAGAAAGATTTTAAATAATCAGATATTTTCTCTTATACAGCGTGACTAGAAGGTCTAGAAGCATAAGTAAATATTCATAATAAATGGTCACTATACCTGTATTACAATAAATATGTTCAGTGACATTCACGGTATGTTCAACATGTTACCCCTCATTACTCCTCATAGTTCAGTTGCAGCAAATGTTGTGCATTAATATGAAATTTTCCTCAGTTCTTACACAGGCATATGTAATGCATTGATTTATGTCACTGGCAATATCTGTACCTTTAGCATCTTTCAAAAAATATCAGAAAGTTTTAATTTGTAAGTATCTATGCTACTTATATCTATTTACACATTATAAATACACATGTATTTTTTCAAACTTTTTATGACCATCCTACTTTTGTAGAAAAATGTTTATCTCCATAATCTATCTAGAATTAAATTTTATATATGGTATGACGATAGGATCTGTGTTTATTTTTGCCAGATGGATACAGTTGTTCCAATACCTTTTATGGAACAACCCATGTGTGATCTGTTTGCCCACCTTAAGGAAGAAAGCAAAGATTTTTGAGTCTTCCCTTATAGATGATAATTGGAGCTGTGAAGATGAGATCTGGAGAGAAAGAGTAGATAAAAGAAAGGACAAGCCATCATATAGTAAATCTTGGAACACATCTGTCTTTAGAGAGGAGGAGGAATAAAAGGAATTATCCAAGAGGTAGGTAGAAGGCCCCAGACCAGATATTGAGGAAGATATGGAATAGACAAGTTTCAAGATGAGGAAATGGCAGTAGTAACCAGTGAAGAGGCGAGAGTCTGTAGTGGTGGGTAAAACAGAATATTGATAGATTAGTTATGTAGTTTTTTGAATTCTGTGGTACAGCTTCTGTATAACCGGCATCTGGATTATACTGGACGACCTACAGTTTATTCCGTTGTTTTCATCCACGGACATGGATGACTGTCGGCTGTAGACATAGTCTGTTTCTGGCTGGAGGATGTGGTTGTTTTGGTGATGGGCGTGGTGTGCTACCATACATCTGAAGGGGGGTGGACTTATACTCCTAAATCATATGTAGTGTTATAGACCAAGTTGCCTTACTAAAAAATAATATAATTTAAAAAAACTCACTATAAAATGTTATTTTATTAAAAATTTATTTGTGTGGTATATTTGAAAAACATTTTCAGTGCAAAGCCAGTGGACATACAATGATATAATATATATAAAAGGGCTTTTGGCCTAAACCATAAAAATAAAAATGAAAACTGTTTATAGATGTAACCTATGGTGGTTATTCCTCATCCACTTGGGGAAAATACGAGCCTGCTTGGCCAGGCCTCCTAGCATTATGGTGTTTGTCAGCACCCACGGTAATCCTTTATGAGACATTTTGAGCTTGATAATTATTTGTTTTTATAAACTAGTCATTTCCCATGCCTATTTGTGGCTCACTTTCCCGTTTTCCTCTTCAAAAAGAGGTCGAGAGAGGTAGTGAATTCGTCCCGGTTTAGTTTGGACATACTGTTTAATCAGCCTGTAGCCATGCCACAAGCGTCCTAATCGCTGTATAAATACATAGCAACACAGCGACAGCAGCCTTCCCAGCTGCCCTGGAAAGCAGCCAGACTGCAAAGGACCAAGCTGCGTGGGCCGCTGAGCTCTGCTGCGTGGGCCGAGGATGGAAGGCCGTAGGACCCCGAGCAGCTGCTCCGTGGCAAGATGTGCAAAGAAGCTCCATGGAGGCTGTTGCAGAGAGGGCCCTCAGAAATGTGGCTGTGACACTGTGGAGCTTTGGCGGTGATGAATGGGGTGTTCTCTGTGTGGGCAGACGTGGCATGCAGCAGCGTGACAGAAGTGGCTCATTTTAATTCAAGGTACCAAGCAGCATGTGAAGCCAGGCAAAGCTGCAAGTCAGAGGGCCCTGCCTTGGTGCCTGCAGTTGAGAGCAGGGCTGGCCCAGTTCAGTTTTCTGTTTGGAGCAACTTGCAATTTTTCAATTTTTCAACAAACCTATTCATAAATATGGAAAGTGACATTGCAGCATCATTATAATCATATATGAAGATGATGCAACCTATCAGTCATACTAATGAAGACCGACTAAGGGTGACTCATAAATGTCTCCTATCCTTTCTCTATCTGCTTATTCTGCTTTGTTTTCGTCACAGTATTATCTATTGCCAGATACTTCAATATATATATAGATATTGCAATACAGATTATTTCCTTCTTAGCACCTACCAAATAGAGATTAAGGGAAGCAGGTCTTGTTTCACCTTGTGTCCTGTGTCTGGAACTGGCACGTGGTAAGCCCTAGTAGATTTTTTTGGTATATTTCTGATTTCCCATAATATTCAAGAAGCTCAAAACATCAATTTAGAATAAGAAATGTGCTCATTAGGGGAACAGTAATTTTCTTCAAAGTGATTCCTAAAGAGCTGAGTTGTATAGTATTTAAGATATGTAATGCCATAGTTTTGATGGCGTTATCAGTCAGCAGTAACAATTTAATCAGTCAACTATTTTTTGGTACATGTGCTACCAAAAACCAAGTTTTGATTAAATGTCTCTCTGTCTCACCCCATCCCATCATCTTGCCCCAGAGAAGTTGTCACAGTACAAAAACTGACCCACCTCCACTCACTGTCAACACACTAATAACAGGAATCAAGAAACCTGCCTCTTTTCATTCATGGGGGTATGTTTATGGGTAAAGGGAGAGCGGAAGAATGTGTCCCGAGTATCATCATAATGGTAACTTGCATCATAATGGTAACTGGGGTAAAGAGGGTCTCAGTTCTTGCCTTGCAGGTGTTCAAGCAGAGGTATAGGGTAAGCCTGCCAGGCAAAGCCAAGTCGGCAGCTGTCTCCAAACAGCCTGAGCTTCGGCCTCATGTGGGGCCATCCATTACCAAGTGAAGCAGCCCTCCCCAAACACAAGCACAGGTTACAAGCCCCACTCTGGGGAGCCGTCTGCGGGCGGACTGGGCTCCATACTGAAAACAGCAACAGCTCCCAGGTGATTCTCGTGCACAGAAAGTTATTAGGAGCCACACTCGAGGCTGGGACTCCACCTGCAGACGGAGCTGGGCCAGAGCAGCCTTTCTGAGGGCTCTGTGGCCCTGTGCAGTCAATTCCCACTGCGGATTCTAGTCCAGTGGAGCAGGCTGAGATTTTTCTACCAATAATATTTTTCTACTTTATACAATAATTATAACATTGTTAAATATGATTTAAGGTGGTTTTTATTTTCAGGCATGTTTGGGAAACATTAAATAGGAGACCTTGAGGCCTGGTCTGGTCCATACCTCACTATCTATGACCATCAAATACTTTAATTCTCTACTTCATCTGTATGTAGACTTAAAATTACACACACATGCACACATGCATACAGAGTCATATAACTAAATCATTGGCTGTGGATTATAAATTGGGCAGTTTCTGCCCAGCCTAGAAATAGATGAACAAATAAAGAGGCCTCATTTCGTGTAAACTTCACTCTGGAAGGACCTGCCTTATGGATCACCGGGTCCAGCAGTGTTTTTCATTTGTTTGTGAGCATGCTCTATGGGTCTGCAGTCTGTGGTGCTCAAAGGTTAAACTCAACCACTAGAAAAATGACGACAGTAACGGAGTTTAAATAACGTAAAAGCACGGTGCGTGAAAACCAGTCTTCAAACCCTATACAACTACCGATGCCAACTCTACATTATGTTTTTAACTACCTCATGATTATATATGAACGACCCCGCCAGCAGAAAAGCAAATAGCCAGGACTTAGAGCAATATCTCTCAATAATTGTTCTGCTTTGGATTTTCTTTATACTTGTATTTTTTTTTACACTATATATTTCAAGTGGATTAAGTAGAGAATTTTAATTAAGAAAACAATGCTCTGAGCCCTATTTGCCTCTCAGATGCTGCACTCTGTGGTCCAGTAAGCATTTTAATGAGTTGTGACGCTGCAAGATGTTTCTAGTTCCTTTACGTCCTCGACTCCATCAGCTTATATTTCTACCAGACTTTCAAAATGAATTCTATTTTGCCAAAGTGGATAGTTTTTAACAAAGAGCTCAGTGAAAGAAACTCTTTCTATTGTACTTTGTAAAAAGGGCCTGATATAAGGTACACACTATTCTTTACCTCAATGGGATTGGACTAATTTTCACCCTAACCATCTCAATTGCTACTCACATGGCAGAAGTCCTTGGATAGTTATTTTATCTTAATTGTAGGTCTCCAGATACTGTAGACAATGATTATAGAAATATGGAATTTATACTTTGAAAGAACTCAACATAGTTTATTGTATAGTCTCAATTTTCACATGTGGGGAAGGAGACTAAATGGACTGACTTACTCAAGGCCACTTAATTCCAGGAGAGCCAGTGTCGGCAACTGGACATTCAGAAGTTAGGGTCTAAATCCTTTCCAGCTCACACAAATGCCCTCACCCTAAAAAAGAGCTGATGCTTCTGAATTATTCTTCTAAGCTATTGCAAAAGATTATTTTGATTTTGAAAGCAAGATATTTCTACTTATAAACTAAGTACAAATATATTTTTATAGGTACACATAATAATAGTACCCATAATACATATATCCTTATAGTAATAAATGTAACTCCAGACTCAGACTTAGCGTGATTTCTTCAAGCAATTTGTCGTCTTTTCCTCCTTCTGTCCTTTTTTCCTTCCCAACCTTTATATGCCAGTTGAGGCACCAGTGACTTAGAGAACCTTTCTCTGAATGCCCAGGTCAGGCCAGAAATGACTGTTATATGCTCTCTTGGCACTTTTTTTTAAAGATTGATTTATTTATGCACACAAGAGCTGGGGTACAGACCAGAGTCCAGGTGGGTGAGATGATTCACCAGAGACAGAGCGGGGAGCAGAACAGGCAGACGGACTGAAACACAATGCTGAGGGGAGCAACGGGCGAGGCAGGAGAGGTCCACAAGGCCATGTGGGTCCCCTCCCTGGCCGGAGGCAGGGATCGAACTCGCGCTGCAGTGGCTGTGGTCTGCTTCATAGTGCGTTGCCTAACCCGCTGTGCCACCAGGGAGGCCCACTCTCTTGGCACATTTTAACCTTCCACCACAGCACTCGTAACAACTGTGAGCTTGTGGTTATTGGTGTGACGACTTAATTGTCTGCCCCTCCCCCACTCCACACTGACCCTGCCCATGCCATCACTGCCCTCCAGTGCCTGCCTCAGTGCCCGCAACACAGGACATCCTTTCTTCTGCCTCTCCAAGTATTGGTGGCTCTGGTTCTTCCCCCCAGGCTCTCTGTCACTGTGCACATACCTTGGCGCGCTCAGCCGCTGCCGTGGCTTCAGCTACCACCAGGATGCCCACAAGTCCCAACTTTCTTTCTCCTTCTAGATCATGTTCCTTCTCTAGAGTTTATTGAGATTTTATTACAAAAGACCTGTGGCAGAGATTTGGTGTTTTGCCTGAAAGATATTTTAATTGAGCTGAATTGCACATTTTAATAGGAAACAACTGTTGTCTGTTGTGTTTCTTCAAACTGTTTTAACTTTTTAGTTGAACTTAGAATATGACAAACATGTTATAGTTTATTTAAATCATAATTATATGTTAGATATTTAATGTGCACATTTAATTTTTATTGGTAATAAAAATCATAATACTGAAGTAAGGATTAAAAGCCACTTAGGGGGATGTAGACATATAAATGACTGATATCTCAGTATTTATATTTAATAGAATTATTCTTTGAAATTGCCTTGTCTCAAAATTAAAGTATAAAATGAATTTATCGATATTCTGCTTTTGAAGCACTTTTACACATAGAAAAAATGTTAGCCGTTTACATATGCTTACGCCGAAAGCTAACAGTTTCCTCAGTAGTTATCAGTGTGGTTTCTTCATCACTAGACACAGCCAGCAAATTGTCTTTTTTTAATATAAAAATTGTTAATATCCCTATGAATTTTATGTCATTAGTTAACCCCTGTGAAGTAAGACACAAGGGAAAATGACTCTGGAATCACTCCAGAGGAAGCAATGGGCGAGGCAGGAGAGGTCCACAAGGCCATGTGGGTCCCCTCCCTGGCCGGAGGCAGGGATTGAACTCGTGCTGCAGTGACTGTGGACTGCTTCATAGTGCGTTGCTTAACCCGCTGCGCCACCAGGGAGGCCCACTCTCTTGGCACATTTTAACCTTCCACCACAGCACTCGTAACAACTGTGAAAATCTTTCCTCTCCGTACAAAGTAGTTTAAACCATCCAAGTCAGGTCCTCACTTTTTCTCAACGGCTGTGACTTTTTTTAACCTACAGATCTGTGCTTAAGAAGCATGTCAACAACTAGGCCCAGGACATATGTCACCAGTGTGCCTTGGCATCACCATCTGCAAGGGACACGTGCTGAGACAGTCAAGCCTCAGTCGACAGTCTCTAGAAATCACAAGAAACAAGACGAGCACGAAGCCTGCACAGACGCAACGGCATGGCTTGGGCCTCTCAGAACCAGCGAGGCAAGTCTGCTTTAGCTCCCAGTGTCCACCTGCTCGAGCGATGGCCTTGTAACCAGCTGGTGAGGGGCCAGCGCCATCTGTGCCCGCTGCAGAGCAGCTCGGAGGGGAGAGCCAGCAGGTCCCTGAGCTGCGTGCCCGGCACAGGCCGGGCCCTTGAGTACCACCGTCAAGCATCACATGTCCCTGCACATCTGGTCGTTTGCAACTCATCCCGCGGAAAAGGGATTTAGCCTTGTCTGGCCGGTTCAGCTGTTGGGGCAGCTGCGAACGCACCTGTGACCGAAGACGTGTCCAGGGCACGTGCATTTTTGTGTGTGTGTGTGTGTGAAGACCCACACCTGACACTGAAAGTAAGTGGGATGTGACTGGCTGGATTTTCATGGAAGGACCTTCTTCGTGGAAGGCTGGCAGTGGGGGCGTTCTGACGAGGCCAGGACAGCAAGGTGCAGGAAGAAGCGGCCCGGGGCCAGGGAGCTCCTAATAAGAGGTAAGATGTCACGCACGAGGTGGAAAGAAACATCTCCCAAGCAGAGAAGTGAAATGGTTATGAGTTTTAAGTTTGACCAGTTTCACATTCCAGTTGTCCCACTTATGATGTTGTGGAAGTTATAGACCCTCCTTGCCTCAGTTTCCTCACCTTATAAAATGGTAGCCACAGGCCTTACCCAGGTGGGTGGTGTTGGGCTTGTGTGAGAGAGTAATGGCAGAGCCGTAGAACGGCATGAAGCCATAGTAACTGCTCGGTAGGTTCCAGCGTTATGATGTCAGCGTGGTGGGGAACGTTCCCAGGTGGGGCCTGGACCTCCGATCCGCGGCCCAAGCATGCGGGGTCCTGAGCAGGGAACTGGGCCGTCCTTGCGTGCGTCTGACACTCTCCTCAGAAGAGCTGCCAGGCGAAAAGCAGGTCACCTGTTAAAAAGTGAAATTATGGGGGTCTGTAGTGCAAGCCTGTGGAAGGCCGGCACACTTGAATAACATTTTAGGGCAATTTTGTGGGAAATGTGCCCACTCACAGGGAACTCTTTCTGCACATGCACATGCTGTGCAGCCCGGTCACGTATAATTTCATTTGTCTGCGAGGCATGTCAAATTATTGTCTTCACTTTAAAGATGAAGAACCTGAGATTGGGGTGCGTCCAGGCCCCCCGGGATCACACCGCAGGTGAGGGGTGGAGTCTGCCTGACTCCAAAGCCAACCTCTTGGCCTTGGCAGCGGAGGTGGGCAGAGGGAGGCCGGGCAGCTAGGGGTCCCCATGCTCGGAGAGCGATGGCCACGTGTCCTGAACTAAGTAAGCTGTAGATGAGGAAGCTTTCTCCTTTGCGTGCCGGGGCCAAAATTTCCCTCCCAAATAAGGGAGTACAAGCAATGGGCTTTTTTCTCTGCAAGAACTCCAGCTTCTCCTCAGCCCTCATTTCTGGTAATGGAGAACGGGAATGCCTGTCCCAGCCAATCGGAGACCCAGCGCCTAGTATTTTATGACAGCCTCCTCGGGGTGGGGGGCTTACTCACTGACTGCAGGGTCAAGGCAGCCTGTGGAGGGTGCTTCCGTCTTGAAAGCACTGCTCTTCCCCTGCGCTTCCCAAGCTGGAAAACCCGGGCCTCCTGCGGCAGTGAGCAGCAGCTGTGCCTCTGCTGGGTTTCCGTGACTGCCTGGGGGTCTTTTCCTTATTTCTAAGGTCTATATCCCTCTCTTCCCCATGTCGTCTCCTCCCAAGTGCCTTTCCCCCAGCCCCCTGTGGCTGACCCTCTGAGGCATGGTTACGGGTACTCTGCCCCAGGCCTACGCTCTAGGATTACTTTTTTCCTGAAAAAAAAAAAAAAAAAAAAGCATTA
>JAGFMF010011634.1:4547337-4559351 GCA_019455555.1 Galemys pyrenaicus
CCCTGGCCGGCAGCAGGGATCGAACTCGTGCTGCAGTGGCTGCGATTTGCTTCGTAGTGCGTTGCTTAACCCACTGCGCCACCAGGGGAGGCCCGGAACCAGGCTTTCAAGGCTGCTTTCTCATTATGAACTTAATAAATCCGGTTCAATTCTCAAATATGAACACTTTCTCTTTTTGTGTGTGGGGGGTTGTTGGCAGCTTGTGTTTCTTCCCTGAAAGCATTGAGAGGTCTTGATTCAGTGCCTGAGAGAGCCACAGGGAATTAAAAATACATGGCTACATTGTTTTCAAAATATTATAGCTGTTACATATCTTTCTAGTTTAATGTTACTTTCTGAGTAAATTTCCCTTTCATGATCCTCAGCTTCTATAAAATGTTTATTTAACTGTTCCAGTGTGATTTTAGCTGTGGTTTACATTAGAGCATTAACGGGGAGCTAGAGTGTCCTGTACCCCAGCCCAGGATGGCGCTGACATTGGAATTACAGAGGTGATTTCAAGGAGAACAGATATAGCTGTGATGTCCAACTGCTCGTTCATCCATCAGGAACCTTCTCCAACCCTAATCTCTGAGGTTCTGGATTTAATTTAGTAAATGATGGAGGTTATTTTGTCCAGAGGAACTTTTTGGCAATCTTTTTACTATTTTCATGACTGCTGGTGTTATTTTTGCCGGTGAGTAGATTATCTCTCTAGGAGCTGGCCTTTTATTACTCTGTCCAGACTAAGTAGGACTCTAACTCCTATTAGGGCTCAGAGTCAGTGAGAAGTAGTTGGGTGACTCCTGCAAGACTTTTCTTTCTTAACTTTTACCTCTCCCACGACACATTTAATGTTGAATGATGCCTCCCTCGTCCGGGAGTCTGAGAGTGTGCCTTCTTAGTCACTAACAGAGACAGAGAACACAAAACATTTGATTGAGTGAAAAAGCAACCAGAAGAGCATTTGCTTGGATTCTGAGGTCAGGTTGAAATCCCCTAGAAGAGTTGGAAGACAGGGGGTCTTCAAACCTCTGCCTAATGAAACCTCTGGTGTGGGGAAAATAAGATCCCTTGGTTCTTCACCGGCCTCAAGTTTTAGGGTTTTGCTGCCCAGAAAGAGGCTGGGCGGGAGGTCAGTGAGTCGCTCGGAAGTCAGGCCAGTGCATTGGTCCAGCTAGCGCTTCACTCCGCCAAGCACTCTCCTGGAAAGCCGAGCGCCGGAGAGAAAGGGGCTCTGCGCAGAGGGTACCCCAGCACCCATGCTGTGCTGTTGTAACTAAAGGACCCCAAAATACCTTAGCTCAATTGATGGGTAATTTTTTCTTTTTCTCATCAAAAAGGATATTCATTTATTTTCAATTTTATAGAGGCAAAGTTGGTTTAAATCACTGTTTTTGTTTTAGGGTCTATAGGTTCAAACCTCTACAAATGTATGTTTCCACACCCTGCTCACCACCAAAGCCCAGTAGCCCCACCATGCTCCACTGGACCCCTCCCTCACGACTGCCACTCCCCCACCTCCCCTTCTGGCTACCTCAGCTTTGCGGGTATTTGGTAGGGGGTGGTGCTGGGTGACCCTTTGTTTTGTTCCCTTAGATTCTACACATAGTGAGACCATCCGTATGTCTTTCTCTCCTGACTTACTTCACTTAGCATTTTCTTCATTATTTGAAAATACAGACCATTTCTTGAGCTCACACATCTTCCTTGTGCAGGAGCCGTGCTGATTTTCCCGGTGTCCTTTCGATTTCAGCACGCGCTGCTGAAGCGAAAACAAGGGAGGAGTTTTGCTTTCTAATGTGAGGCCAGTGGTGAGTGTCCGCTGCGACAGGCGAGCGCCTGTGTCCAGCATTGCCCAGTCGTCTCCGTTCGGAGGTGATGAGAAAGGGCGAAGGGAAAGCCCAGGGCAAGCAGTGCTGCCTCTCAGGACAGGACCCAGCGCTGTGCGCGTCTCTCAGCCAGCGCTGGCACTGGCCATCCCTCGCTTCAGAAAGACCGGGAGTGTAGCTGTGCCCTGGGTGGTCTCATGCCAAGCAGGCCTGTGTGGATTTTATTTCTAAAAGGGAGATGCACCAGTTGATAAATTTATGTTTTGCCTCAAATATGATGTTGAATGCGATTATCTAGCATTCAGCATCTAATATATTTACAGGGACAATTGGAAGGTACAAGATGATGGTCTAGGCCTGTGGGAGTTGGCTTGCACTGAGCTCGTAAGTTGGGTCATGAAATCATTTGGCTGAGGAATTTGCTGTGACTGCTTGGTAACCTGAGGTTACCCCCTGATGGGGGGAAATTATGCAGTCACTGCTATCCTTTTATTATTGAAGTTCATTGTGACACTCATAATTCATGTTTCTCAATAAGTACTCTTGTTCAGTTTTTACTCATTCTTGTGAGCTTATCTTGTGTTTTTATTTGCCTTTCCAATTAACATCTGCACTAATGAGAGGAGAAGAAGTCCAGGGGAGTTCTTGGTATTAGACAAGCATATTTTTTTGCTTCCCTCAACACGGGTAACACTACATTCAAGCTTGGAAAAGAATTTTACTTTGTATTTATAACGGTTTCAAGATCTCATAATTTGCCTTTAATCAAATAGTGGGAAAAGGTATTTGTTCCTGTTCATGCAAATCTAAATGCTGCTGGTGGTAATTCACAATAATATGATAAGAATTTGAAATGAAGGAAATATTAAAAATACAGCATGCACTATGACGTTACCATCTCTGACTGATATTAGGATTGGTGCCAGAAAGAGATTATTTTTGACACTTGAAATATAAGAAAGATGCATTGCATCTACTTGACATTATCATTTCTGATGCTGTGAAGTATTTCCCTTAATTTTAACCCTGGAGGGAAAGATAAAAGGTTAGTCCCTTTTAGAAGGTTAAAACATGCTTTTAATCTTCTTTCTCAAGGCTGAGTAGAATGAAGATTCAAGATGTAAAGTGGACAAGTCTGCAATATTTTCAGATCACTGAGCTAAGTATGTGGCATTACCTTATTTATTGTTATAAGGCGTTATTGTTTCCATTTTGCAGAAGGATGAAGAAAGGCTAGGAGATATTAAGCAGAGTAACTTATTCAGCAAATGTTTACTTGGTAGAAAAATCAAGGCCTTGGGAGGTGCTTAGGATTAGATACGATCATAAGGGGGCAGTCACTATGGTAGGAACAGTGTCCACAGAAGAGCGTGAGAGACCTGAGCTTGGAGTCTCTTTCTCTGCTCTATGAAGATAGCAATGAGAAGGCAGCGGCCATCTATGAACCAGAAAAGCGGGCCTTCGCCAGGACCCTGGCTGTGCTGGCGCCCTGATCTTGGACTTCCAGCCTCTGTAACTATGAGAAATATTTGTTGTTTAAGTCATTCCATCCATGGTATTCTCTTTAGGCAGTCTAAAGTGATGAAGACAGATGTGTTCTTTTTCCTTTTAACATAATATTTTTCTTCAACTTTGGAGATGTTGTGTCAACAATATGATTTCAATATTTTTGCTAGATGGTGTACAATAATGAATAATGCATCTATTGTTTTGTCTCTTACCCCTCTTTAATAACATATATCACCATTTTTTTCCCCTTAGAAACATTATTTTGTAATTGTTTTTGGAAAAATACAATTGTTTTACTATTGTGCTTTGTTTGGAAATAACGCAGAAGCCTTGACAAAGTTTCATAATTCAAACTGCCATGGAGATCAGAGGAAATGGACCACAGGTCCAATAAAATTCAATATCAAGTCTTGTGCAGGATAACCACAACTGACAGTGCTGTTGTTCTGGCGTCTTCTGTATTTGCTTTAGAGTTATATTTCACTATATGTGTTTATAGTATTATTCTACACTACAATATACAGATTAATATTTTCTTCTATTATGCTTCAATGAACCAATTTTAAATCATACAGTCTGTTGGTGGAGCTTTGAACTTCCCATTAGACAATAGTAATGAAACAATTGAAACAATAAAAACCCAATCATAACAAATGTAAGTAATAAGCACACAAATGATATGAAAACATGTTACTTGAGATGAATTGCAACCTGCTAACTGGATGTTAGTTATGGTGAATAATCAACATAATCTTTATAGTGTATTTGCACAATCTTGACTATGTGTTTATCTGTTAATGATAAATTATATTCATTTACTTCTCTTCCAAAAATTTTATGTGCAATTAAAGTCTCTATAAGAACACAAAGTAAAACAGAAAAAGAAGACAAAGTAAACTATTTTGAAACAATTTTATTTCGTGACAGTTACTTTTTATTATCTATGCTTAGATACTAATATAGTGAAATCTGTATTAAATAAATGTCAAACCACTTCAACACTTTGTGATCAAAAGGATCACTTCTAATTTATTTTGATACACAATGGATTGTTTTAACATTTTGGAAATGATTCCTCACAAACATATACAGACTCAAAAGAGGAAACACATTTTTGGCTATGCTTAAAATTTTTGATAAAAATTGTTCAGGCCTGCTAGCCAATTTCTCATATGTTGTGCAGACCATCACTCTGTATTAATACATTCCACCCCACCCCTCCACCCCGGGAGCAGTACTGATAAGCTGGAATAAGCTGCCCCTGGGCTGCCATAGATCCTAACTCAAGGTTATATTCAACACTCATCAATACATTTCATTCGGATTTGGTCAAGAGACAATGTCCAAGCATTTCTGGAGATAAACATAGGATTGCAGCAGATCACTGATCCTCTTGCTGTCACACTGTCTATTTCATGAATACTTAGTCTAGGTTTCTTAGTTACAAACTGCTATCCTCACTCCTTTCTTTATTTCCATGATATATATATATATATAGAGAGAGAGACAGAAAAAATCATAAAGATAAACACCAACCTACTGATCATTTGTAACATTCAATGAGGTATAGGTATTGCTCTAAAGTAACACTTGATTTTTCAAATATTCTAGCACAGAATTGTTCATAATCACATAAAATTAACCGTTTGGTTTGTTTATTTCAACTACTGTAAAATATTAAAAGAGTATCTGATCTTGGTGACTTAAGCAGAGAGGAGTATTAGATGGTGACTGGGTTAGATATGTACAGAAAATTCTTATGTGTCAGTAGATATGCAGAGCGTGTGTCATGAATTGTGAAAGACACAACAGATGAGAATCATACTTGTTTGGTATCAGGGCGATATGGAAGCAGGTGAGGGAAGAGCTCAATAAGGGGAACAGAGTTTAGGAGCAGTGTCCCTGGTCCTAGAATTATTGCATATCAAGGCAGAAGTCTCCAAAATTTCAGGCAATACATCCATATTCAGTAAGTGAATTCAGTTGCATGATGGGTATGGTGCCTTAGTTCATTCATTCATTCACTCATTCATGCATTTTCATTCTTTCAATACATAGTTACTTAGTACACATTTGTGGTAGAAATTAGGTGCAGAATCGACAGGGCTAACAAAGACAGACAAAATCTCGCTTTTCAGATTTATATTCGAATGAGTGACTCAAGACAGTTTGCCTTAGTTTTAGGGTGGTGAACAAATGTAGAGGTGCATTAATTCTTCCCAAATTGGAGTGACAATGGTCCCATAGTCTGGAGTAGGAAGATGCTAGAGGAGAAGGCTTTTAGGTTTGGGAGAGATGCGGTTAAATAAGGTCTTTAGAATGGAGTGGTAAGAAACTGCATGGTTTGTGTTGAAATTCTAAATCCATGAACAAAATTCAAGTTTCCAAATCTTTTATTGCCGTGGTAGAACTGGGTCTTGATGTAACTGGCTATTTCAGAAATCCACTTGGTTTTGCTTTTAGAGATCTAGACTAAAATGAAGCACAGACTAAGAAAATATAAGACTTTGTTTGCTTGATGGTTGTTTTTGAAAATAGATGTTTAACAAAAGAGCCACTTGAGCATTACAGATGTTATAACAGTCAGACCTCAATATCTCCTTCTGCCTCATCACTTAATATGATAAGTACTATATTCAAGCTCTATGGATTAGAAGATTCAAACTTAAACATCTTCTATCAACTATAGAAATGTAGCTTTCATGTGCTCTTGCTTCTTGGCGCTTTCATAAGCTGACTTACTTATTTCACTTTACCACCTTTAAAATGCTGAAATCGCACCAATTTATGCGGGTAGACTTGATAACAGTAAAATCAGAAATTTCACTAGCCAATCGAAATTCTTGTTGCTTAATGGAGGGGGCCTTTATTTCCATTTCATTAAAACATTTACTGTTACTTTACTCTCTTAAAGAAATAAAATAAATTCTCATGGAATTAACCAGCACTTTTTAAGACTTTTATGCTAATTGGTAGCAGAGCTTAAGCAGTTGTAAAAGAAGCTGATAACTATTGAAGATATGAAAACCAAAGTGCTTTGACTTGTGCACATACATGTGGCTGCATTTAAATGTTGAACATGAACCAATGGCTTTCTTAGGGAAAAAAGGAAATTTTGGAAGCATGCTTTGGAAAGGAAGTTGAAAAAATATTTGAGGTCATTATGTAGTGATCTAAAAATGAAGGCTGAAAAGGGAAGGCACCAAGTGAGAAGTAATGTTCCCATGATGACTTGGCTAGTTCTCACTTTTCCTTGTTTCACAATGCTTACTGTGTTCAAGTCTAAGCACTCCTCATCACAAGAAAGTCATCTGGATTTGTATTGTGGTTTTTGCATTTATGTGTCACTTATCTGTTTTTTGATGAATGGCCTATATATATTTCAGAAATGTAGATCTAATTTTCAAAGTTGTTTTTAAATAGCATTTTGAGAAACAATGGTATATTTTGAGGAGAAAAGCATAAAAAAATCACAGCTTTGCTGATTCTACAATTCTTGGCTCATTTTTCATTTGTTTCAATTATAGAATCTAATTAAACAATAATCCCCACACATTTCATTGTAAGAAGGATTATGTAGCAGATGCCAAGGTTAATTATTGGACAACCAAGTCTACCAATGAATAGGGAATGTTGTAATTAAGTTTATTAAAGAAAAAAGTATGACTGTGCACTTTTTGGATGTGTAGAGCTATCAGAATGCATCTGGCTACAAAGAACCAGTGAAGGATAGAAAGTTCTACATCCAGTACCCTTAGCTGGACTTGACATGCACTAGTTGGTTTCTAAGAAGAAAAGTTAGTCAGCAACATCTGTCTTGGACTGAGGCTACATAGGTATGGACTCTTATTCTTGAGAGATTAGTAACCAGACAGTAAGCAAGAACTTGCTTAAATATAAAGCACACATTTATTAAAGCACACGCATAGAAATATGTCTAGTTTTAGATTCAAGCAAAATTGACTTAGTTGTAGTCTTAGGTGTTACATACATTTTCCCACCTCATTTTCTACAAAATGGAAAAGTTGGACCCAGTGATCTTTAAAAATTTTCTTAAGTCTAGATTCTGCAACTTATTTTTAAAATCTACATTTGATATCCTTTCTGGTCATTCATTTTATTTCAAAAGTGAAATCAGGCTGAACTTTCAAGCTCTGCTATTCAGAAGAATGAACTTGATGCATTTTTTGATGGTCATACTGTTATATTAGACCAGTTATATTCAATAAAATAATTGGTTTTGCTTCTACTAACATTAAAATTCTATACCAGTTCAGTATTTAAAAACAAATAATATGACCAATTAACGTATAAATTGTCTTCCTCATTTTTAATTTAAATTTAAATAATGGTTATTTTAGGTAGCCAAAAAACTTGGTTTTGAGAGTTAATTGAATGCATCCCTTTAGAAAACAAAGCAATCCAAAGTAGAAAAACTCAAAAAACTATAGATGATTGCTAGAGGGGATTATGCTAGATGAAATAAGTCAGAAGGGGAAAGACAAACACTGGATAGTGTTGCTTATATGTGGGATATAGAGAAAACAAAGGTCAGCTAAAACCAAATCAAACAAACTCTAGAGGTATGACTGCAGAACGGAGTATGTCAGAGGAGGAGGGAGGTGAGCAAAAGGGGGAGGGCATCCAAAGGACAAGGTGGAGTACCGCAAGTGCCTTGGTGGTGGCTGTGATGTGGCACTTACACCTGAAGGGGCTGATCCTAGATCTCTAAACCATATCCGGTGTTGTAAATGATGTTAACCAAAACACAAACAAGCCCCCAAACAGAAAGAACTATGTATTTGGTGGTCTAAGAGAGCCACATTGAGTCATTTCCACCATCACTGAATTTCAATTAGGAAATGATTGAATAGACAAATTTTTCTTGTCCAAATGTCCATCAATTGATGATTAACTCAACAAAATGTGATATATTCAAACAGTGATCTACTATTTGACAATAAAAATAAAAAGCAATGAACTTTGGATACATGCTACACCAAGATGGTTCTTGAAAACATCCTGCTGTGTGAAATAAGTCAGACCCACAAGGTCACATATGTTATTATGATTCCATTTATTTGACAAGTCTGCAACAGACAAGTTCTGCAATAGACAAATCCATGGAGATAGAAAGTAAAGCTAATGCTTGTAGGAGCTGGAAATAGGGGGTGGCAGAAAGGCACTGCTGATGTCTAAGATTTCTTTTTGGAGTAATGAAAATATGGAATTGTATAGCTATCTGGAGTTAAATGATGGCCATACAATTCTGTAAGTTTACTAAAAACCACTGAATTGGATACTTTAAAAGGGTAATTTTTGGGGCATGTGAACTACATCTCCATTTTTTTAATGGAGAAAATTTTCAAAACCAGATTATAGGCTCTCTAAATGACATTAGAAGACCATTAATTTAGAAAGATACATGTTAATTTTTTATTGAGGTAACTTTGCATATATTTTAAATAAATTATTAACAATAATTTTATCCACGATAAATTATACCATCTTTTTTTTAAATCCTTTTTGATCTTATGTATTTCCTATGAAAATAGCTACTACATCCAGGTTTTTTTATGTTTTTTAAAAAGGATTGAACTGATAATTCTGTTACATAATTCTAAAATCTTAATTTTGTTTTTCTTCTTGATTCAAGTGTTTAGACTTTATTATTTAAAGTTGGTCCTTAAAGCCATTTCATTGCCTTCATATGGAATCTGGGTAGCAATGGGAGTCTCCCATCCCACTTCCCATCTACCTAACCCAAATCTTCATTTCAACACATGCTCTGTAGGCATGCATTATGGACATGAACTTTTGATACATGCTACACCAAGACAATTCTTGAAAACATCTTTGTGGTTCAATATATGTATAGTTTTATAAATTTCCCTGGACATTTGAGAAGCATGCGTAGACTTCTTAAGTCTGTTGAATATTTTTCTATTGAAGTTATTTAACTTATTGCTGTTCTATGTATACTACTATATATATGCTGTTATATATATGTACACATAAGTATGTATGTATCTCTATTTTTTTATATACCTTTATCTTTTTTGGGGGGGGGAATTTTTGTTTCCTTGATTTCTTATGACATGGGAAAGTTGCAGTTCTTTTGTTTCTGATCTTGTGTTTCCTGTAGTTTTTGCTTTGTTTTGGTGCTATATATTATTTTTGATGCATAAATTTATGGCAGTTCATTGTGTATTGTACCTTTTTATCTTTATAAACTGTCTAGCATGCCTTATTTATTGCTATGTAATTTCACAAATTCAATGTTCCCATCTAGATCTTTTTCACTGACTCCTCCATCCATCACCCATTCGGTTGGATTTTATCATCAACTAGTGCTTTCAGGAATGACTCATGGTACAATATTCCTCAAATTCTCTACATCTGAAGTTGTTTGACTGTAAAAATTTCTTAGTGTTTTAGATTATTTCTATGGAAACTTTGTTGAGTGCTTCCCTATATTCTGGTATGAAAGTTGCTAGGAATAATCTTGACATCAGCCTAATTTTTTCCCTTAAAAGTGAGTCCCTCTTTTTATATCTAGAAGTTTGCCAGAGATAACTTTATCTGTTACCCCAGACTGATTTTGCATTCGCCTCAGATTTTCCATATTTAAAAATGAACACATTTTATAAATAGTTGCATTATACTGAATCTGGATGTATCTGATAAGCCTTCACTCTGCTCTCCTAGCCTCCACCTTGAAACCTGCTACTAATGCATGTACAGTGACCAGAGTTTAGTGTTCAGTTAAATATGAAAGTTGATGAGCAATTGCCCATTTCACTTATCTTGAAATGCAAGTGAAAGAGTTGAAATAGCTAACGCCATTGGTACCTGGTGATGGTGGTGGGTGAAACATTCTTTACTGTTACCTCTGGGGGCCATTTGGTGTACCAGTCAGTTGTACTGTGGCTTGTACAATTGTTTTTGAGAAACACAAAGCAGTTTCAAGAAGAGAAGTTCATTGTTCTAGTAGCTTAGAGCAAGGGCAGAGCCTCTGCTGGATGAATAGAGATCACATCTGCATCAGGCAGGGGTTCCTCAAACTCAGAAAGGTGCCTGAATGACCCTGGTCTTTTGCATCATTATTTGGCATTTGCTGACTTGTGTCAACAGCTACATCCCTGATGGCCATCTTCATTCACTCTTCCATCTTACTGTACCTGCTTCTGCAAAGGTGATGTTTAGCTGTTTAGCTGTGCTTCTTCTGTCGCTCTGGGCTGTTGAGGTATGCCCACCTTGTCTTCTCCTATTTCCAGCAATGGTTACTGGTTGATTCCTCTTGGTTTGCCACTTTTGGAAAGCTCCTTAAGGTGCCTGAGATCTGTGTTGAAATATGTTCCTTATCAATATCCTTTCTTGACTTGGTCTTAATTTTGGTAGCTATTTAAAATAGATTCTGGGTTGGAGTTTTCCATATGCTTTAGTGATTTCTAGTATTACCAAAATTTGTTTTGTTTTTAATTTTTGTTGTTTTCTCTCGTTTCAGAGAGGTAAACACTTCTGACTTGGCCACTAATTGGTCTATCGTGGATGACTGTCCTAGTCCAGCCTACTACCTTCTTACCCTCTGGATTCATGTTTTTTGTCTTTATCTTTCTGTCTTGGTCTTTCTCTATCTAACATAGATACACATGTTAGATCTATAACCTCAATCCAGTCTAAGATTACAGTAGAAAATGAGTTTCTGAATTCATATGAGGTAAGTAGTAGATACTTGTAGGTTGGCAATGAAGAACTCTGTGGTTTGGTGGTAAAAAAGACTGAGAGGAAATAAATAGTTCAAACATTTTTTGGCTGAGATTGACTTAAGTAATGCTTTTTGAACTCTATCAGCTGAAGTGGGCTTTTTTCCCATTCTTTAAATCTCTGTTCCAGCTGATTACCTTGCAGCTCTGATGTTGCTTAAGTAAGGAACAGATTCTGGGAACCTTTATAAACGAACCCACAATATCCTTTAAAGACAATGAACTATGATTTGCAAGGTATTTCTAAAAAAGAACAGATCCATTTTGCATTCCATTGCTCTGATATTTCCATGCAGAAAATATAAATAAAAAAGAAGATACCCCGCATCCTTGCTGACTAGTTCTGTTTTTTTTTTTAAATTTCTCTTTACGTGCAAGGTGACTTTTAGAGAAGTACCTTAAGTATTAAATCATAGAATGCATTCTAGGACAGAGCATATTTCATCCAAATCATACAAAGAGTGATGTGATCTGACCTAACAGCCAGGAGTTGCTGTGTGGAAAAAAGCTGGTGAGTACCCAAACTGGGTGATCAGTTAGGAAGCTACTGAAATAATGAGAAGTGATGTGGTAGGGTGGGAACAAGTGATACAATTAGAAACGTATTTTGAAGTAAGTCTTGCTAATTAACAAGATCTGGGGAGTGAGAAAAAGAAATGCAGATGAGACCAAACTTTTTGTCCTGAGCAAGTGTGTGGACTTGCATTAATCTGAGGTGGGGAAGGTACAGAGGGGGCAGGTCATGAGAAAAATTACAGGAACTCACTTAGGACACGTTTGGTTGAGGTGTTTATTAGACAACCGATGAGCGGTTCAGAGACAGTTGGAGCGTAGGGATCTAGTGATTCAGAGACAGTTGGAGCGTAGGGATCTAGTGATTCAGAGACAGTTGGAGCGTAGGGATCTAGTGATTCAGAGACAGTTGGAG
>JAGFMF010011634.1:4560162-4727365 GCA_019455555.1 Galemys pyrenaicus
AGTTGGAGCGTAGGGATCTAGTGATTCAGAGACAGTTGGAGCGTAGGGATCTAGTGATTCAGAGACAGTTGGAGTAGGGATCTAGTGATTCAGAGACAGTTGGAGTAGGGATCTAGAGATTCAGAGACAGTTGGAGTAGGGATCTAGTGATTAAGAGACAGTTGGAGTAGGGATCTAGAGATTCATGGAGAGGTCTGCATCAAGAGTATTATTTGGGTGCCTTCAGCAAAGCCATCAGCCTGGATGAGGGCACAGCTGAGCGAATGAGTGGGAAAGGAAGCAGAAGACATCCGTGGGTACACTTTAGAGTCTGAAAGGAAAGGATGACTATTCAATGAGAATAGAGCAAGACCCAGGAAAACCATGGGAATATGGAACCAAGATGAGCGTCAACATCAGTTGGGGCAAGTGGTGCGGAGAGGTCAGCATGATCGGGGCTGAGAGCTGAGCCTTCTAGTTGTCAAGAGATCCTTGGAGACCTGGGAAGACTGTCTACAATTACGGGCTTTCTCTTCCATGAGTATCCAAGCTTCAGCAAAGCTCTGTGCCTTCCTTACTCACCAGAACAGCCATCACTTAGCATAATAGGCACTTGAAAATGTTTTTTGACTGACTGACTTCACTGAAGATGACTTGTTTTCAATCTTCATCTCAGACCTACTTTGGAGGTCCTGTCTTTTTTATTAAACATCCAGGGGGATGAATATTCCTTGAAATTACCACAGTCACTGCCAGTTATTGTGTGCCTAACATGGACCAAGCTCTGGAATCCTAAGAACTACATATATTAATTGTAAAAATCAGACGCTATTAGTCTCATAAAGAAGTTTGCCATAACTGGAAAGACAGAAGTGAATAGACAATTAAAATGCCCTTGAATTAATGAAGTGAGAAAGTGTGAAGAGGCAGAGGGAGTGCCAGTTGGGTCTAAGGTTGAGGGCAGTGGTAGTATGGGCAGAGGCTGTGTCCTTGGTTTCCTTAGTAGGCATCGACCAAGTCAAGGCGCAAGCAAAAGGCAAACCACGGAGAGTGTGTGCTGGGCAAGGGGGAAAGGATAGCAAACAAATACATATTTCTGTGTCCTGCAGATAAATTCATGTTTCTCTCTTTGGTTTGAACCCATTCTCCTGCTCCTCGCTTCCAATTCCCTGCGCTCCAGTCTAGATGTTTTAGTCATGATTTGTTTTTGCCTCTTGTCCTTGATTCTACCCCCTTTCTTTTCGATAGCCCCCTCTTGCCAGTAGTGCATTTTCTGTTTTTCTTTTCAGAAACTCATTTCTTCGGTTGAACCTTGAGTGGAATCTGACTTGCTTCCTCCTTGTGTGGGGCACTGCCTAGACTGCTCTTCCTCCTCCATTCCTCCTCTTTGTTTCAAAAGGACCGAGTCTGGTTCCCTTCTTCTTTCCTCCTCTACAACTTCCTCTGAATCTTATTTTTCATGAAACTCTCACTGTGTGGAGTTTTTGAAATCTATCATCTTGTTTAATACCTCCACACAGCTCCACACACACACCTTAACTTCTTCCCTTGCACACTGTTCCCTTCTCTGGTGTTTTAAATTCATGCTATTCTGCAAGGTAGTTTGCACATCACCCTAATTGTAATATATTGTCGAGATAGACCAGGTTAAGCAACAGTAATAAATATTGTCAATATCTGTGACTTAATATGACAAGTTTATCTCATGTACTTGCAAAATCCTGCCTGGGTCTGAGAGGGTATCTGGGGGTAGGAATGTCGTGAATGCGCAACATCCCAGAATCTTTCACTCTTGCAGTAATTCCATATCAACAGTGCTTCCTTGACCTTGGGATCGGGGAGGCATGCATATAATATTGTGCACTAGTGGTAAAATGCTTCTGACTGGATGCGCTGATGTTGCTTCTGGTCACATTTCAGTGACATGTGTCCATGCATGTAGCCAAAGGGGAATGTGTTAGAAATAGACCCCACCTAGGAATTACTGAATCAGAATCTGCATTTTAGCAGGATTCCAGTTAATTCATATGCACACTAAAATGCCAGGAGCTCTGTTCCACAACACTCGCTCAGGTAGTCCACACAAGTTCATGTGCCTCCTCGTGCCCTTGAGAGGGCCAGAGAGAGCACGGTTATCTTAAGATGTTTTCATTGACTTTCTTCATCTTGAATAATTTTTTACTGAAGAAAAGAGTTTGTTCCTAATTGGGCTAATATAAGCAGAATGTGTTTGGTATTTGGGGAATCATGGACTTAGAATTTATTTTCAGGCAGTTAAAGGATTTGTCACTCATTTAACTAGTGTTAATTGATTTATTATTATTTTGTCAGGTGGCACAAAAAGCATACCTTAAAGAAGGGAGGTAGGAGGTGGGGAAGTCACAGGTGCTTTCTGCCAGGTGGTTTTATGATGTAAAATTGAGATGTTCCTTTTGTACATTAGCAGATCTTAATATTGTAAAAGGTTTTATATAGGTTTTGTGCTACTTGAGAGAGATCAGGCCACTGGGCCTCATGTGTGTCCATAAAATGGGCAGTAATCTTTATCCTGGGTAAAAACTTCAAAGTGTATTCCCTGCTGTAAATGTCTTTCATGTGAATGGCTGCTTAATCTCTGCAGTGATTCAAGGCAAAGAAGGCACACAGCACACATACTTCCCACCTGCCTGAAGAATGAATAAGAGGGAAGCCAGTGGAATCTAGTCTAGGAGTGATTTGATGAGCTTTAAAGTTTATATTTTAGGAACTGTCAAATGACGAAATTTTACCCATAAAGTTCCATTTTGTGACCTGCCTTAAAGCTCTACCTAAAAAGAAATCTCCCATCACCTCTCATAATGCATAAGAGGTCAGCATAGAAAATGTCAGTACAGGGTTATATGGAGAATTTCCTTTCTGTGTGAAAAATAGCCCCTAAATTTCCCACAGTTCTGGGGTGCATTTGGTTATAGGAGCTAGTGCGGGATACTGATATGCTTGTGTATAAATGTGGTCCACAGCGTTTTCATAGCACACCGTTCCCAAGAATCATCAGACTAAATTTGAGTCCAAAAATTGTTCTTAGTAGCTGTGCGTTTCTGTCTGCTGAGATTGCTATATTCACTTTTGTTTTTCTCACAGATAAAAAAAGACATTAAAGATTTATTGGATAATATATTCAGAAGCAAGTGATAAACGTTTGTTATTATCTATCATGAAAAGAAACACATGCTGACTTTTATTTTTGTTGTTTCTTAACATATTTTCTAAAAAAAGTATCAAACAGAAAAGATGCACATTTACCAAGGGATAGGATACTGCTGTATCTTTTTAGAAATCTTAGCAGCTATTTTAACTTGTTCTCTTGTATTAATTGGTACTTAACGATAAATATTTCTTGCATAATTAATTATTTTGTAATGCTATAATCAACAGTATATAGATCACTTCCCTTTGTTGTAACAAATATTAGGAATTAGTGAAATAACGGAACTGAGAATTGTGATAGTGATTGTGAATCTATAGGTGAATTTCAGAAGAACAGTTATTTTAACATTGTTGAGTTATAGTGAATAATATGCTAAAATACTCATGTGCAAAGCTTTATGTGGATATATACTTTCTTTTTTCTTGGGTCAGAGTAGAATTGTTGGACTTTATAGTAAATTTGTATTTAACATGATAATAAACTGCCAAGCTTCTGTATCTGTAAACTGTATCTATTTTACATTCCTTTTATAGTTGAGGCTTCCCAATTTTCCACTTAGTAGCCAATACCTGTTATTGTCTGTTTTTCTGATTATAGTGTTTCTAGAGGGCATAATGTGGCCTCTCATTGTGGTTTAAATTTGCATTTCCCTACTGATTAATTACATTAATTACATTGAGCGTGTTTTCATGGGCTTATCTGCCTTTTATATATTTTTTGGTGAAATGTCTACTCAAATATCTTGTCATGTTTTGATTGGGTTGCTTTATGGTTAAATTGTAAGGGTTCTTTGTAGATCTGGATGCACATTCTTTATCGGATGTATTTTTGAAATATTTTCCTCCTGCTGGTGGCTTGTTTCATTTTTGTTAATGGTGTATTTTGAAGTGCAACTGTTTTTGAATTTTGAGGAAGTTCAATTTTTCAAAGAACCATGATTTCTAATCTATGGATGTGAACTGTATTTCTAGTCTTTTAGAAACCTGTTTCCCTTGGTAATGCTTATAATTTTCCATGCACAAGTGTTTGGTTACATTGGTTTCTATGTAGTAGATATTTTAAAAATTCTACCTAAGTCTTTGGTATGATTGGAGATGGTTTTAAAAATGCAAACCCCTATATTATAGTGGATATGTCTGATGATATAATAACAAATATCACTTTATTTTTAGAGTTTTGTCCATATTTT
Organism: Galemys pyrenaicus; assembly: GCA_019455555.1. Lineage (NCBI taxonomy): Eukaryota > Metazoa > Chordata > Mammalia > Eulipotyphla > Talpidae > Galemys > Galemys pyrenaicus. The sequence goes on from JAGFMF010011634.1 coordinate 4,564,518, forward strand.
CCAAATAGTTCAGAAGGTTCATGAATTTCTTTTTCACAAGCTGGTGATAATCTCCAAAGTAATAAATTATTACTATAAAAAAGAAAACACAGGAAAGGGAAACCTTAGTGATAATAATAAATTAAGCCTGCTATATATTATACTCTTACTTCATAGCAGGAATTTTCCCTAAAACTTTACATATGTATCACCTCATTTATTTTAATGATTTTACGAATTAGCTCTGTTATTGCCTCCATTTTACTAAAATGGAAACTGAACAACAAAGTAGTTTAGGTACTTACCCAAAGTCTCAAGAGTTATAAATGGCAGAGTAAGAATTTGAACTGGCTCTGGATTCCAGACTCTTAACCACTGAGTATTGAAATAAAATCCATCAATATATTAGTATAAATGTCTCTCAGTAGGTTATGATATTTTTAATTAGAACTACCTTTCTGAATTTTACAGTGAGTGAGTGTACACTTGAAATTAGAACAAAAATTATTTGAACTGACCACACAGTAGCGCAGAGCTGGACTCTGCCACGTGGGATGTTCAGCTTCACCACAGGTCACACTCAGCAGTGGTGCCGTTGAGCAAACACCTTTAATCTTTACTTCTTTATGAAATGCCTGCTTTGTTGCCATAATCAGAATATCACACTTAGATCTTGCATTACTCTTATCAAAATCATGGCTACTGTGTAGTGTAACTAAAAACAGTGCACGTTCACATCTTCAGATCAATATAGATAAGCAAAGCACAGTAACCTCAGATATTTTAAATAACTTTTTTTTTTTTTGGCAGAATACAAGCAACTCATTTGTGTAGCATTAACTGAATTCCTATGTGGCATTTAAATCAATGTTTTCATTCAGGTTTCTTCTGTTTTTGTGTCTTGTTAGTGAATGGGTTTTTTAATGCCCTAAAGTCATAAGGTCATTAGGAAACACTTGTATGCTAGAATTTAATATTGCAATGCCTTTAGCTGTTTTTCTCAGCAAAGGCACAGGGTGCAGGGTCTTTGGAGACATTGTTTCTGAGGTGGAAATAAAATATTTTGACCTTTTATTGCAACATTCATGAATTGGAAGAACTTCATTTATTTTAGGTAAAGAGCAAATGGAGCATCACCTATTTTCAGTAATTCAAGAGTAACTGGAGTCACCTACATCTTGCCAGTCAATCTTCTTTTATAGTGTTTTCCATTTAGAAAACTACTGCACTTGTCTCTAAAATCCAATGGTTGTTAGCTAGTGATTTGCGCTGCGTGCACACACAAACACAAACTCCTCCCCCCCCCGCACCCCCCCCCCCCATGACTACGGTCTGGTCACTGGCAAGCTACAGTCATTAAAAAAACAGTGCCCTCATGTCTAAACTTTTCCTTAAATGTAAAATGATTAGAGCCTGATACTTCCTCTAGCATAATATATAAATGTGAAAAAAATGGCTTAAGGTCTACTTGATATTAAATCAACTCTATAAGCATGATGATATTGGCTGACCTAGCTTGCGCATATATAAAATTAAGTACATGGGTAATCTCTGCACTTTATTTTAAAAGGAAAAGCCACAGTAATAATTAGACACAGGTAAGGAAAAAAAATTGTCACTTCCACCTTAGTCTTTAGTCACTTTTGAAGAACTCCTGTCACCTCTAAGCCATACTTAGAAAACTAAATTCCCTAATTTGTTGAGACTGCGTGGAATTGTGGACACCTAAAGATTAAGATCATGAGATGTTTGAGTTATCTTGAGTCTGTACAAGCCAAGAAGCAAGTCTCAGTATGGCAACGTTAGTCTCTAGAATTCACCACTGCTGCTCTAAACAATCGATACAAATTGCTGCATAATTAGCCCGGCTGCAGTAATCCATTGATCACCAGGATGAGCTGAGGAGAACCAGAGCCATCAGTTCTTCTGCTGTGGCACGCTTTGTTAACCCTGTGCAGACCCGCAAGTAAACACTGGGGCATGTAAAGTCCATCATGTAGTTTGCTTTGAAAAACAATGAAGCAACAACTAAAAGGGATCTTCTGAACAGACAGAAATGTCTGTTTTTAAGGCTTGTGATAGCACATGAGTTGGGCTTGGGAGTCCAGCTACGAGGGGCCCGATTTCCTATTACTCTTGGCAAAGAAAGACAGAGTCAATTAACGCCTTTCCTAGTCACAACCTCCTTAAAAGAAAGACGAATGACTTAAGGATAGTGGTGATCGTGGGGGAGATGTGTTGATTTTAAAAGCAGCATGGAAAGAGACATTCTGAGTGATATTAATAACTTGTGAAAGTTATGTAATTTCAGAAGGCTAACCTGGGAGCAAGCCAAGATTTATTTTTAGAATCAGATGTGTCAGACAATTTACACAAAGCCAACTTCTTCACTCATCAGAGATAGAAACCTCAGGTCTGGATGCATCTCAACAGAAATAAAACAGAGTACTTAAACCCATACTCTGGGCAACATCAAGAATAAAATTCTGGAATGGACCAGTTATTAGGAAGATTCAGCAAAACTGGGGAAAGCCACCATTTTCTATAGGTTTTTCTTAAATTCTTGGTCCACAGAGAAAGGTCATGGTAGTGTGGGTAAAAGTAATCTCTGATTCAATGAGAAAAAAAGATCTTTATGAAATCTAATTGTGCGCAGGAAGAAGTTACACAATTCATTTTACACTAGAGTCTTCAGGAAAGTCTTAGGTTCAAACATAAAGCCTCCAGAGTCAAGGCTTTTGCAAGAAAAGAGATTAACTAATTAGTGCAAATCTGGTTAACTGAGGATGACCAATCTGCATAATTACTGTTCTTTTGGGAACAAAAAGAAATAATTGAATCAGTAAAAGTATACAGTCTTGTACATGGACCTGACTTAAAAGAAATATTTAACATATTAGCTCTTTCTTGTATGTAAACTCGATAAATTTTAAGGTTTTTGTTGATAAATTTGTAAGAAATGATACGAACTTCTTTGAAAATTTAGAATGTATTCTAAACAATCTGTTTAGACTGATGCTATTAAGAATATTTTGTCAGTACATCATTAACTTTGATGTAATGTATTCAATTTGGCTGCATCGGGGTTGGGCATGTTGGTAGAATTCTAGAACCTTCTGCGGAGTAGGCACTATGAATAAATAGGACAGCAGCAGGGGTAGAAAAGTTCAGCCTAATAACAAGAAAACACAATAAGAGTATGTATGACAAGGAGAAGCAGAACATAATGTTCTAGAAAAGTTGTTCACCTTGAGAAAAAAAAATTTTTATTAAAAGATTTATTTATGTATACAGGAGCTGGGGTGGGTACAGGCCAGAGTTGTGGGAGGTGAGAGGAGTCACCAGAGACAGAGCAGGGAGCAGAACAGGCAGACTGACTGAAACACACTGCTGAGGGGAGCAGCGGGCGAGGCAGGAGAGGTCATCTGTGCTGTGTGGGTCCGCTCCCTGGCCGGCGGCAGGGATCGAACTCATGCTGCAGTGACTGCAGTTTGCTTCATAGTGCGTTGCTTAACCCGCTGCACCACCAGGGAGGCCTGAGAAAGAATTTTAATACCAAATGACGGGTGTGGGCTGGTGGTGGTGGGAGCATTTGTCTCACAGGTGAAGATGGACAGTCGAGGAGTAGTCAGGGCACAGAGACATGAGTGTGGTGGCGTCAGGAGGTGCAGGGGTCAGTCTCAGGAAGTCCCGAGAGTGGACATTGTAGACTTGCTCAGAGTCCGTCTCCACCTTTTCCAGTGTGATTTCCTGTATTGCCAAAGGGGTGAGCTGAAATCTGCATCTTCTACGTGTGATTTCAAATGTTCTGCTTGAGCTACTGTCATAGAATCAGGCATGTCCACAGTCATCTGTGGGAGAAACCAACTTAGGAGAACTGGACGTAAGCCTCGAGGACAATGGACTTGACAGAAAGTAGAACCAGAGCCTGATCATTCTGGTACTGAACTTGCAAGGTCACGTGGGTTCACAGACTTTATGAATCCTTTATGTGCGCTCTATGGCATTTGCTGGAAAGAATGGAACCAGAAAAGCTGGGATACAGACATTTGGTAGATTCCTGTCTTTCTGTGTATTGTGATAGTTCAAATACCACTAAGTATTCCTTGAAAGCAGAAACAAATGTGTTTCCTATTTCAAGGAGCTTTTCATTCTTGCTGGATGGCCCAACGATGACTTCTTCCAGGGAAATTAAGTCAGAGGAGCTGCCAGTCCCCACGTGCCCTACACCCCGGCATTGCTAGAATCCATTCCCTTGTGGTGGCAACACAAAGTCGAAGCTGGAGGGAAAAAGGTTTATATAGCAGAAAGAATCATAAGATTTTGCTCATTTTTGATAGCAAACTCTTCCAGTGTGTGTGGGAATGGATTCCGAGGGTGCCAGACCAAGAAGAGGGAAGTATAATTTTAGATCGAGTTGATTATTCTGCATTGGGTGCTCTTGCCAGAGATTCCAGATTCAATATGCTCACTTGAGCTGCTCAAAATGTTTGATAGAAATGTGGGGACAGTGGTAGCCAATGCTTCAGTTGTGATGCTAGAGATGTCTTGGGATAATGAAGAGGTGGGATGAAAGGTAAGGAATACTGGTGTAGATTTATGATATTCAAACCACTCACTTATGTCTAATTATGCCTCATGAGAAAGCCAAATGGACACTTTCTTCATCGAGGCAAGGTCTCGATCAGGAAATACCTTGAAAAGTATGGGAGCAGCTGTCCTCCCCGGTCAGCCCTAAGTTAGGAGCTGCGGCCAGAGAACAGGACTCTAGACTTTTCTGAGGGTGATGGGGTCCAAGGTAGCACAGTGCAGGGGCCAACTCAATGACGGGATGGAGGACACAAGCAAAGTAGATGTGGTCACCATGACGAGGGCGGGGGGAGGTGCTAAAGAGGTGATTAGAGGTGCCATAAGAGTAAGAGGTAAACCCAAGTCTCTCACTTGGAGGGGCCACGGAGGAGTGGTGCAGCAGTGTGCTAAGTAATACATCAACTCTGTCTCTGTGGTCATTTAGTTCAGGGATTGGCAAACTTTTCCTGTAAAAGATCAAATAATGAATATTTTAGGCTTCGCAGGCCACATATAGTCTCTGTTGCATATTCTGCCCCCTCCTTATTTTTTTTAAAAAATCCCGATGGAGTAAAAGCCCCTCTTCGTTTGAAAGCTTTATGAAAACAGGTTGTCAGGCAGAGGTGAGCCTGCCCATAGCTTTCTAGCCCACTTTGGCTCCTCAGCTGTCTCCAGTCCTCAGGTTGTGCTTCCCCATGACAGGGCGACGCGGTCACCACAGACACAGGGAGCAGAAAGTAGCAGGAAGTAGCACGTCTTGGTAAGAGACATCAAAGGCGTCAAAAACAGGTGACCAATGCGGTGGCACTTGGTGACCTAAGTCTCCAACATGGAGCCAGTCTACAGAAGTTGTTTTTAAGTCTGGGTCCAGAAACAAGGAGAAACCAACTTAGGAGAACTGGACGTAAGCCCCGAGCACGATGGATAGTAAGGGTGTCTTGCAGCTGCACCCCGCACCCCAGTGTGGTATGTTGTCCTCGCATCCTTCACCAAGGGCCTTTGGGACTGAGGTGTGGTGGAGCCTGCAGGCGACGCTGAGGGGCCCGGTGGTAAGGACAGGAGGGAGAGAGCTCAGGGCCCGGGGGATGGGCTGGTCCTGTAGTCCTGGTTTTGAGCCTCTTTCACCCGTGAGTCATTTTAATGGGGGGGGGGCGGTCTGACATTGAGATGAAGCAAGTGAGATGAAGCACGTCAATCCTATTCCTCAAATTCCCAGGAAGAAACTACCTACAGGTAATACAAAAATAGCTATGTTCCAAGGGCATTTTAGAGAAACAGAGATCGCTGAAGACCTTATAATTGTATAATTGCGCAAGCAGAGATGACTTTTCTTCTTTATTCAGCTTAAGAACAGTTTAAATTGGTTTGTGCATAATAAAAATTTAGCCTTTCATCAATACTTGGATAAATAAACCGCGGCCTCCCGGAACATAGATTGTCAAGGGACGGGCAGGCTGTGCTTTGCTATTCCACACAGGATGCGTTCTCTTTCAGAACTAATAGAAGCCATGCTGCATGCTTTATCATAAAGACCAGAGCAAGCTCTGCACAGCGTTCTCCTTGTTTTAGAAAGATGAAGCGCACAACGGGAGCGTGTTAGGAACCAGACCTGGGCAGAGCTTTTGACGTTCTTAGTGCCCTGCTGGCTTTACCCCCGTGTGTGAAAGCAGTCGGTAGAGGTGACAAGCACTTAAAACTCTCCTTTTGATTCTGTGACCTGTAGCAGGAACATATGTCACTGTCTGAGTGTAGGTTTTTGCCAAAAACTATTTTCTCATGAATTTGAATGTGCTTTGGTTTCATTAAGGACTTTTCCTAGCCTGTGACCCAGTAACCCTCTTGAGCTGAAACCGCCAGTTCCCAAGACCTTGGTTTTTAAAAACGTCTTTTGAGGTCTGGTAAAGGAGACAGATACGGTGTCTCTCCCATCCACCATGTCTAACACTCAGCTCAAAGCCAGTCTTTAGGAAATATCATTGTTAGCCTAGACAGAGGACGACTTTTCTATATGGTTAGGTAGAGCTTTCTCATTATTGCACATTCCACTGCAGAATAATCTTTTGGCTTTATCATTATAAAACGCCACCAAAATACCATTTTTCCCCCAAAACAAAAAACAACTGGACCACATAAGTTAATCCTGAATTTGAAAAACTTGATAAAATATTCAGTTTTAAAACAGTGGTATTCACCTGCTCCCAGCACCCACTTCCCCCTGAGTCCCTGGCCTATCAAGTTTCTGAAAAAACACTCCTGTCTACTCTCAACTAGAACTTTTGGCTACAAAATCAGAAAAAGCTAACTCAGGTAGGGGAGTTTTTATTGTTATATAATAGAAAGAATAGAGTGAATCACTCATTTGTTTTCATTATAACTTTCATGAAACTGAAATTCAGTCCTATAAAATGTTACTTCATTTTAGGCCAAATAAAATGGTTGTCTTCGGCTGTCTTTTCACATTGATGAATTTCCTCAACCTTTTTCTAAGGTTTCAAATGATCCTATTTGCCCATAAGTGCTGTGTTTCAAAGGAAGAACATTTTTGAGCTATCTATAACGATTTCTCAGCTTTTACCTTAGAGAATATTGCAATGTATTCTGTGTGAGATGCTTTTATTCTGTTTATAAAGAAAAATATCTATAACTTATATTTTTCTGGAACATATTGTAGAAACCAGTACTCCAATGAACTTGAAAAGTTACTTGGGGATTTCCAAAGTCTTCATAAGGTTAGCAATTACACATATGTGTATGGTGGACACTCATTCACTTATACATTCATCTATTTTTGTCATATGGATAAAAATTTTGATATAAACCTGATGAATTGTCTCCTCATAGTGACTCAAATTCTGTCTTGGTATCTCCTCTGGCATTATTATCCTAAGAAATGGAAGCACAATTGCCATCAGAGAAAGAGGAGCCTGTGGAACATGTGTCTTGGTGAACAGGACAGAGAAATAGAAAGCTGGAGGGAAAAAAGGGTAGGAACTTTTAAAAAAGGGCAGGAAAATGGATGTAATTGTTCTTGATTCCTCTTAGAGGTCAAATTCCAAGTGAGAGAAGGTAGACACACTGAGATACATTTGGAAGAACCCTAAACATGACGTATCTCAGAGAAGTTTCACATTCAGCTTGGTGTTGACTGGAAGTTTCGACTTAGATGGGGCAGAGCTTCCCATGTTCATGTCATGTGTGGGCCCAAGTTTCTGAGGCCCTTGTTTGGAAGGCAAAAGTGCTGAGGAGGCAGTGGCTTAGAAGATGCCTCAGGACTGAGTAAATCCTCAAAAAGCAAAAAGCCCAAAGAGATAAAGAGGTCCCTACAAGCTGACTTAAAGTTTTCAGAAAGTGTTGTGAGAGGTTCAAATTTTATATATGTTGATTTAAGAAGAAATATAAAATTCCTTATGCTTCAAGTTTTCAGACTGTCCCGGACTTTTCACATTTGTTACCTAAAGCTAAATAAAACTTGGTGTCTACACTCATGGGGGTTTGTGACCCAGGAAGGACAAACAATACAGGAAGTGACACAACTGAGGTAGGGTCAGTGCTTGGAGAGCACGGAAGAGGACAGAATGGAGATGATCTCCTCAGAGCCAGCACTGTTCAGTCACACCTGTGAGAAGGACAGTTTTACCTGGTGGTGTCACATTCTTAGTGCTGAAATGTCTGCCAGTGGAATTCATGCCAATTATGTTCCCTTAAATCCCTCACTTATAAAATGCTATCTTCTTCATGAAGAGTTACCTAATTCTAAAAAAAAAAGGGGGGGGGGTGGGGAAAACAAAGAGTTACCTAATTCTTTCAAGTAGATTTGATTTACCTGTTTCCTCATTTTTGTGACCCTTTGGCTTCATATCTTACCTTGCTTTATTCCTGTTTGTATACTTGCTTTGTCCTCTCAACTCAATTAAATGCTCACCTCTGTCATCTCTTCCCTGGAACTCGTATATAGCAGACACTCAGTAAATGTAATGTTAAAAGAAACTGAGTAATAAATAATAGGGATAAGTTTAGGAAAATATACTCTAAACCTACTACACAATGGACTCTCTGAAGTCAAAGGTTATGCCTTCACCATTTTACTCTCGGAATTGAGCACATTCCCTGACAAAAGCAGGTGTTCAGTGGATGCTTATTAGAAATGAAGAGACAGGAAAGAGAGTTGGAAAGATGAATCCAGAGCTGGAAGAAGTCGCTCTGCACACTCTCTGGAAGATTCTCCTCAATGGCAGAGACCTTAGCTGAATTCTTCAGGTGCTGCCCAATATCTCTGTGACAGATGTTGCACTGTAGGTTATGGTGGAACAGCTAGTTGAGAACATGTAAATTAGAAGGTTTCATGAAAAAAAAAATAAATGTCAGATTGTTTTTACCCTCGCATTCCGTTTCTTCAGTCCTAGCAAGGGAGACTACTGGACAGCTAAGTTGTGCAAGACGGTTGCCAGCTCGAGTTCGTACAGTGGCTCAGTACTCGTAGCCACTCTGTGAAGTCGGTACTATTTATCCCAGTTTACAGATAAGAGAATGGAGACTCAGAAATTTTAAAGCACTTGTCACACCCTTGGTGAATGGGAGCACCATCACTGGAACCTTCATTTTTCTCATTGACACACAAACCTTGTCTTGAACACATGATGTCCTGATGGAGAGGGACCTCCAGAGATACCAGTTTAACTAGGAGATAGTGTTAGACCCAATTCTTCTTCTTGCTTTGGTGATCACATCTGGTCTATTCCAGCCTAAACCAGTCACCAGGTGTTAGTAGGACCTGATCATATCAAGGAAGGAGAGATCCTGAATGGTAATTTGATAGGAAGAATCGATGTAGAGTAAATTTTGAAAATAAGGTAAAAAGGATGTATTTGTGTGTTCAGATGTGGAAGGTGAGAGACGTTGATGAACAAAACGTAGTAAGATGTTCAAAAATAGTGTGTTTACCTCTGGAAAAAACTGATTGCTCCAATCAATGCCCCTGATTACCAAAACATTTTCTACCAATGTATCTATTCTGTGTGTTTATGCCACTAGCAACATAATTAGGTAATAAAAAATGTTTGCTTGAAAGTGAACCAAGAAAAATAATTAATTCAGATGTTTTGCTTTTAAAGACATCTATTTAAAAAAGCTTTACGTTTCCTCAAGTGAAGTGATGTAGCTCTGTCACCTTTGAGCTCTCTTCTTGAATGCAGCTGTGTCTACCTGGTGACTGTCTAATTTCTCCATTTATGAGTCTGTTCTTCTGGCGTTTATTAAACATCATGAGAACTATGGCACTGTAACTTATAGACACCTCTCTTTAAGAAAATAGAATTTCAACCAATACCTTAGTAGAAATTATATGGATTAGCAGGTGCTTTTCAGATAAAAAGATTCCTTATGTAACCACATGTAAAGAACCACATCCCCTGTAGCAAATAATCTTAATCTAGACTCAAACATAGATGCCATTCATTGAGACCTATGCGTGTCCTAAAAATACAAGAAAAATGTGAAGTGTAAAGGCTGTATTTTTAGAAGTCAGTAGTCTTTAAATCTCAAGTGTAAAAAGTACTTTTTACATAATTTTTCTGCAATAAAATTAATTTGTAAGTGTTCATTCGTACTTGGAAACTGACAACTGATTTTCCTCTCGCTGCTCCTCTCCGGTAATGTAAACTGAGTCTGCCTGGTATGAAATGTACCCAGATTATTTACTTTTCTTTTTTATTTGCTTTTTTAATATCATCTTTTTTTCCCCATTTTTAATCTTCTAGAAATTGTCTTATTTTCTTCTTCTTACCTAGTTTAAAATACTGCTGCTAACTTCGTTCTCCTCCTCCTTCACTTCTGGGGTAGCTTACGGGTTCAGCAGAGACTGAAGAAGCGGCAGGATTTTGAGGGATGTGTCTCAGGTGATGACTTTGTCAGTTTCTGAAGAGATGGCTGATTTGTTTCCCAGGTGCTTGGTCATCACCACTGACAATTCCAGGTCATGCCGGGCCCCAGGCTGGTGCCTGCCCCATGAGGTGCCACAGCCACACCCTGCGGACCAGTCAAGAGGACACACTGCGCCTTGGTACTTGACCTGGTTACTGCCCAGGTGGCCTCTTTCCTGTCCTGCTGGTTCTCTCTGGACTAACCTCGAGGCCTGTGGCTCTCTGGGGCCACAGACGCGCTCACCCCGTGGGCCCCAGGGGAGCCTCCGGGGCGGGCAGGCCCAGTCCTCACCTGCTGGCATCTAGCTAAGGCACATTGCCATTTCTGCTTCCACTTCACACCCTCATTTTTGTGTTCTTTTACTAAGGCTGTGCGCTTCAAAGTACTCCAACGGGAAAATGGGCTGCAAAAATGCTTTCTTGGTTCCTTAACACAGAGGGACAGGCTGTATCCTGGCTCCACCCCAGACTCTTTGCTGCGTCTGATGCTGGGTGTGTGTAATGGGCAGATAGTGCCTGCCCCTCACACCCTCCAACCCCCGCCAGCCCCTCCCAACCCTGTTCATATGCAGAAGGCCTCACCTGTCACCTCCCGATGTGCCTATGCTTGGAGACAGGGTCTTTAAAGAGGTGCTAAGGCCAAAAGGAGGCTGTCAGGGTGGGCTCTGCCAGGTCTGGTCTGATTGGTGTCCTTTTAAGAAGAGGAAATTTGGATGCACCAAGAGACAGGCGGCTAGTGGCACTCAGAGGAAGGCCAGGTGAGGACACAGCAGGGAGGCGGCCTGTGTCCATACCTCGGAGACAGGGCTTTGGGAAATGAGCCCAGCTGGTTTCCTCCTGGACTTCCAACCTGTAGAACTGTGAGGAGAAATTTGCTGCTTAAGCCCTCTGTTGGTCTTATTTGGGTATAAAGCGTCCCAGAACACTAATAAACTTGCTGCTCTGCCTCGAAACTCTCCTTCCCTTCAGTACCTCTGTCTTTTTCCTGCCCATAGGTGGGAGCCGGTGGCCGGGCCTGACGCCCAGTGCACATGCGCGCTGTGCAACCAAGTTTGGCTTATGCCAACCGGGTATTTTGATTTTTTTCTTAGTTCAAGAATCTGGAGTCTTTGTTTTCCTAGTTCACATGGAATTAATTGTAGTTAAGACAAAAGCAACATATTTGAAATTCCACATCTCAAATAATTCGGTATATCATCCCACCATAGACATGTGTGCACCTGCCAGATGATCTTTTTAAGGTTGGGGGGTCGGTCCATAGCGCCCTTCAAATTCTTCAAGGAGTTTATGATCACAACTGTATTGAGATTCACCACCCTATTATGTTTGAAATATGATACAATTCCAGATATATGATTTACATACATTTTAGAGATGACTATCATGTAAATGAGAGAGGAATGTTTATCTTCAATAAATGTAAACGGTGTCCCACTCATTTCCATCATTTAAAAAAAAATCTCTTATTTAATTGGCCATGAAAAAAGAACCTAAAGTAAACGGTCTGTGAAATACTTGATTCCTTCCTCATGCTCATCCAGTCCCACATCCAGAGACCATAAAATCATATTGCTACTTCTACTATTTCAAGCGATCAGCATTCTATCTCCCTCAGTATTTCAACACGCATATGAATTCACACACAAAATAGTTCATTGCTCCTGTGTTTCTCCTCTGACCCTCTTCCCTCTCTCTTTTGTGGCCTTAATTTATGGAACTACAAGGGTTTAGGAGATAGCAGTGATCAGGAATGACCTCTATGCCTCTCCATGTTCTGGGATTTTTTTTTAAAGATTTATTTATTTATGCATACAAGAGCTGGGATACAGGCCAGAGTCGTGGGAGGTGAGAGGATTCACCAGAGACAGAGCAGGGAACAGAACAGGCAGATGGACTGAAATACACCGCTGAGGGGAGCAGTGGGCGAGGCAGGACAGGTCTGCCTTGCCATGTGGGTCCCCTCCTTGGCCGGGGATCGAACTTGCACCCCCTGCGCCACCAGGGAGGCCCTGTTCTGGGATAATTTTATCCTTCCCCTCTCGCTGCTTGGGCCACCAGGGCTGTCCTGCCCACCTGATTATTATAGCAACTGCTATGTGAATGCAACTTGACCTCCAACCTCTGACCATGATTGTCTGCACTGGGATTTGGCAACTGTATCAATCTTGGTAGTTGCTTGAGAAATTGGAACTGGCTTACACATTCTGAAGTTCAAGAGCTTCTATGAGTAACCATGCAACCCAGTGCCCACCAGAGAAACAGAACAGGTCTGCTCTGTATGTAAGAAGGGGAAGAGGACAGAGAGTGGAGCAGGTAGTGTAGTGAGGGGACGGGAGGGGTACAGCCTTCATGGCATGTCTCCCCGATGCCCAGCTATGTTCCTGGTTCTCCTTCCATAAACAGTCAGGTCCCTTTACTGTGGTTTCAGGTTGGCTCAAACTTCTCCCTTTAACAATGTCTATCAGTTTAAACACACACATGAGCATGCTCACACATGCAAGAGATGCCCTTAATGCACAGATATCAAGGCTTAATTCCTCCATTGTTAAATTTTTAGAAATCAGCATGAAAACCATGACTCGATGTTCAAGGTTAGTAGTCATATCAATGAGCAACAGGGTTAAATAAAACCTATGTCATACTTGATGCTTTTTAAAGGAAAGATTTATTTTAATAATGAGGTATCATAAAAGTGCAGTGTCTTCCTTGTGCCAACCAATCTCACCTGACATAAAAATCTCCAGGAAAATGAAACTATACGATGAAAAAGTAGGAGCTTCTTCACTGAAAAGAGGGGTGTGACGCCAGCCCTGCAGATCCTGGCTTGATTTTATTGCTTTAGACAGCCAGGGGACTACTGGGAATCACCTTTGACCTCTGGCCCTACAAAGATATTTTGAGAGGAAATGAAAAAATATTTTGTCTTTCATTGGCAAATGGAGTTATGCTTTGGTGGGCACAAGTGGCTAAAAGTTCAGGGTTTATAAAAGTGGATGCTGAATGAATTTAATAAACCATAGAAACATCTGAATCCTCTAGGCTTATTCAAGAAAAAAAACATCAAATAACCTAAAAAAAGGTAAATATCAGGCTAATTGATGGATTTTTAAAAAATGCCATGCATCTGATAGTCTCTCTTTATCTTTTCCCTCCTTCTCTCTCGTTCTCTGAGTTTAAACTTCCTACATGATGAGCATAGCTGATTGTCCTCAGCAGCCCTGTGAAGAAGAGTCTTGGTCAGCATGATGTATGTCTGGGTTTGATTATACTAGGGTTTTTTGATATTCCACTTTAAGTAGCTGCATCTCTTTTGCACCTCTGTCTTTTAGAAGGAATAGTTTAGTACCTGCACTGGTAGTCTTCACAACACACACACACACACCCCACCCCCCCCTCCATTTAGAGGACCAGCACGTCAATCATCTTTTGCATTGATGCTTTGGTCCCCTATGTTCTTTCATGTTTTCTGCATTTTAAGAAAGGTGAAACTGTTGTCCCATGAGAAAGTTGTGTCGTCTTGCCAGTAGGTCTCTGGAACAGGAGTTGCCTGTTGCTGGGAAGGGATGCTCTCAGGACTGCCTGTCTGAGGAGAAATCGAAGGGGGTCAGGGATTTCTTAAAGGTGGCCCACGTCCCTTCCGGGAGCTCACTGTCCCTGGCCCTCCTGTTTCTCTCGTCTCCTCACCTGTGATGGCCCCTGGGCATAGCAGAAAGGGTCTGAAGAGAAGTTGAGGGCAGGTGGCAAGGACTGAGGGAGAGAACGGGCCAAGCAGTTTCTGGCCCCTAGTGTTTGTTAATTCATTCTATAAACATTTATTGAAACTACAGCATGTTAGGCTTTGTTCCAAGCTCTGAGGCAGAGTGATGGGGAAAACAAAACAAAACACTGAAGTCTCAGCTCTCATCGCTGAAGCTTATAACCTTGTGGCAGTGAAATGTGTGCACGGTGGATGGATGCCTGGCGGGAAGTGACAGCAGGGTGACAGCTGGGGGCAGTGCCTGCTTCCCAGTCCTTGTACCTGCGGGCCTTGACTTAACGATCCCCTTCACCGTCCTAACTGGGATTCCCGTCCCTCTGCGAGGCAAACGCCGCCCGTGTGTAGTAGCAGGCTGCTTTATTTAAAACGTGAATTTCAAGTGCCCTTAGGGACATACAGGGCAGAGCGCCTGCTGGGGTTGGCGCTGGGCACCGCCAGCATCATCAAGACCTGAGAGCGCTCGGCTGAGACATCTCCGAGAGCACCGCCAGGTGGCACCTGCTCGGCGCGGACGGAGCGGCCTTTGCCCCGCACCCACCGCGGGGAAATCGTTGCATGCCTCCCCCTAGGGCCTGCTGGCAGGGCGGTGGAGAGTTTTGTCCCGGCTCACACGCGTGGTCACATAGCACTCTGCGTGCTGTCCCGACCCCTGGCCCCCACACGGAGGGCGGACTTGTCCCCAGGCCCCGGGCCACCCGAGGCGGGTCACACGCGGTGGGGGGCAGCTCGGCCTCAGCCCCCAGCCGCGACGTGGGAGCCGGCAGCGGGGGCCGTGGCGGCGCTGGCCAGGGCCAGCCAGGGCGTCGGTTTCTCCCTCAGCCTGCCCGGGTCCCGGGGTGGCAAGAGGGACGGTCCCAGGGAGGTGGCGGGCAAGTCCGACCGGGGTACGGCTCCACCTCCCCACTGGGGTTGGGCCGCTGCCGGTGGCCCCGCAGCGGGCGCCTGCTCCCGTGACCCTTTCCCGGCGGCCTCGGGTCCCCCTTCTTCTCCGATCCGCAACGGGGCGCCCCTTCCACCTGCACCACAGGCGAGCGTGGAGGGGTCCCGCGGAGGGCCGCGGCGGGGGCGCGGGCCCAGGGGCGCAAACGTGCGGGGCGCTGGGCCGGGCGGGGGACGGGAGCGGGCAGGCGCGGGGGGCGGCGGGGGGCGGGGCGGCGGGCAGGGGCGTGCGAGCCGCGAAGGCGCCGGCGACAACTTCTCCGGGGCGCGCGCGGCGGCGGGCGGGCGGGCGCCGCGAGGGGAGCGAGCCCTGGCCCGGGNGCGGCGGGCAGGGGCGGGCGAGCCGCGAAGGCGCCGGCGACAACTTCTCCGGGGCGCGCGCGGCGGCGGGCGGGCGGGCGCCGCGAGGGGAGCGAGCCCTGGCCCGGGAGCCCGGAGCCTCGCCGGGCCCGCGCCCTCGCTGCTGCGGCCGCCTGCGCCGCTCGGCTCCCCGCGCCAGCCGCGCGGCTATAAATAGCAGGCTCCAGCCCCGCTCGGCGCCGGCTGCGCCCAGGCAGGAAAGTCGGCTAAAGTGTCTGCCGCGGCTGCTGCGCCCACTCCGCCGCCAGGTAATCACCGCCGACCGGGTCTGGGCAGGGAGCGGCCGGCGCGGGTGCCAGAGCGCCGGGGCCACGTCCTGGCGGGAGCCTGGCGCTCCGGCCTCGAGTTCCAGGTCTCGCGGCCGCGGTGGCCCCTCCAGCCCTTGGGTGCAAGGGTAGGGGTGGCGCCGCTCTCCCGGCGGCTGGGGTCCCTCTCGCCTCGCGCCCCCGGCCCGCCAAACGCGGAGGTCACCGCACCCCTCACGGTCCCTGCGCCCCGGAACTCTGGCCGCGCTGACCTTCTAGGGCTGCGCCCACCTGCGCGGTCCCCCGGAGAGGCCGCGGTGGCCGGGGGCTCGCTGTCACCCCATCCCGCCACCGCCCGCGCCAGGAGAAGCGGTCCTCAAGCCAGGGTGGGGGCGGCGGTGGGAGTGAGGGTGACGGGTACTGGGGTCTTAGTTGCCCCATTTCCTCGCTTCCCGAAAGAGCGCTTCTCCACCCCGCCCCACGCCAGCAACTCGTGGGGGCAAAGCAGCTGGGCACTTCCCTGCTGGCCCCGGGCGGCGTCTCTTGTCCTACCCCGAGATGTCTCGCTAAGGGGTTCGAAAGTGAGGGCCGTGGCGGGAGGGCAGCGGAGCAATCATAGTTGGGGGGCTGAAGCTGCACTGCTGCTCCCCCAGCTTCTGGCCCCGCTGACCGGCGGCCGGCCAGGAGGTCTTGGAGCCTGGGGCTGCTCCCGAATGGGCGTTCAGGCTGTTCGCAGTGGCGAGGCGGCGCTCCAAGACCTGGGTCTGCCCCTCCTTCTGCCTCTGAAAGATCTTTCCCTTTGGGGTGGTAGTTTGTGCCCTGGGGACACGCGGAGAAGGACCTAGCAGTTTCTATTTGGGCAAGAGGTTTCCTCAGGATGAGGATGTGCATATTGATTAGGTAGGTGGCAGCTGCTGCTGCTATTGCTATTGCTGCTGCTGCTGCTGCTATTGCTATTGCTATTGCTGCTGCTGCTGCTGCTGCTGCTGCTATTGCTATTGCCGCTGCTGCTGCTGCACAAAACTTACTGGAAAAACCCGCCTGGGTTTTCTATTACTCTGTTAATGATGCAGATTCACTCCTTTGCTTCTCTCCCCCCACCAGTCCTCTCCCTGGAGTCAGCGTTCCTCCCTCATTCTGAGACCTGTTATTTGAGGTCATTACCATTTACGCTCCAGGTGCTACATTTGCCTATTTCCTTCCTCTCGGTGTGAAGGAACTTCTTAATAAAGGCGTGGCTCTGTAAGAAGTAAAAGCCTAAAGGTGGAGGGTAAACCCATCTTCTCAAGGTGGGCAGAGAGCCCTTTCAGAGGTGCGCCACTGCATGTGAAGACCTTCCTTCTAGCAGGCATTTTCTTAATGGGTTCTAGACCATAAATGGTAGTAATCTGACTTAACACTACGCAGCATAGAAGTCAGAATCACCAATAGGGCAGCTGGCTGATGGTGTGCGGGAAGCTGGAGTAAGGAGACTAGGCAAGTGGACGTTGTCTCAGTAGACAAGTGGATTATCTTGTTTTCCATTGTGACTTACTCCAGTTGAGGATGTGTATGAATCGCAGTGAATGACCAATGACGAAAATAAGTGTGTGAGTATTAAAAGTTGAACCTCTTAGATTTGTGGTAATGAAAGCTACTGCACTGAAAAGCTTGTTCAGTGTATTTCTTTAAAATGTGATTTGGAAGCTTGTCCTTGAAAGGTTATGAAGTATTCATCTACATACTCCATGTCATGAGGAAACATATCCTGATTTCAATATTGCTTTTATTTTAGAAGCGTTCACTTTGACTTGCTAAATCCATATTTATTTGTGATAACCTAATGACCAGTTAGGACGTACATCTTTATGATCGCATTTTGCTTTTGACAATCTGCTATAACATAAAAATAACTAGATAGATCGAATTTAGTCCTGTTCCTTTCAGATATTTGCAGAAGCACATAGTCAAAGTTATGGCAGAAAATGCTTCTTGAATGTTGAGTTGAGCTTCACTTTGGGGATGCAAATTGACGGAATGAGTTCATTTCACATAAGACTTTTGTTGAAATACTCATAACATAGACTTGCCACTTAAATTTGATTATAAAATAATGCTATTACATTTCAGTTGTGTGAAATGGAAAAATCATTAAGCTTAGGGAAAAGCCAGATATTTGTTCTAAATTGTGTAAATTGAAAGTAATTCATTTCTTTTCTGAGACCTTACAGTATCTTCTAGCACAGGTAATATACATCCCCACATGGGTAACAGTTACCTTTCACTGCTTTGAGGCAAAACCCAAGAGAGCAGTTCTCCTAAAGACAGAGGAAATAATGCAACTGGTCCTGTATCTCTTAGCAACCAAATGGATGTCAGTTTCCAGGTAAGTAGCTGACATTGGAGAATACAATGGTAAAAAAATTATGGAATCATAATTAGTGAATAAAATGCTTACTGAATGTCTATTCCATTTTCTTATTTCCCAGTGAGCAACCCCCAGCCAGTACTAATATTAGATGTACAAGTATAGTTTTTGTAACCTGTATGGCATAAATTCTTGTCTTTCACAACCATGGGATTTCAATAGATAAAAATCTATTGTTTTTAATAGTTTCAAGTTAAATGTTAATGTTCAGTTAAAAACTCTGTCTCTTGATTTTTCGATGTGTTCTATCTTTCCAAAGCCCTAGAGAAACTGCATAGAGCACTTTGTTACTACGTTTTATGTTGAATTTGAAATCTTTGCTTAGAGAGATTCATAACACACACACACGCCATATCTATAATTCATATTCAGTCTTAAAAAATGAGGCAATTAAACAAATAATTTTCACTCAGACATTTATTTTTAGATAAATCCAAATGATGATGCTATGATTGAATTTTTATGTGCAAAATACACATATATTTTGTTTCCCAAAACTTTACATGCAATATCGGCCTAGAAAAAATATTAAGATATGTGAGAAAAAATTTACAGAATATTAATGGTCTCAGGAACAACTGTCATTTGAATCAAGACTTTTTGGTTCATTCGCTTTACACATTTTCACTACCTACTTGATTAATAAGCTCATTTTAAAAATGTTCTTGAAGTGTCATTGTTATGACTACGTGGTCTATTTACTTATCTCTCAACAACTTCAGTGGGATTTTTCTTATATAAGACACAGTTGCAATCACTTTTTATTTCCTAGAGGTATCTTGTTATAGATGTTAACCATAGGCCAGTGTGATATCTAGGAGTTGCAACTTTAGATTTTTTTTTCCCATCGACTTTATAATTGTACCTGACTTTGATCCATCATGATAGATGTAATCCCAACATAATATGGAGAGTTGGATTGAGCCCAAAGCAATTCCTTTCTTTCCTGAGTCATTTCTATCCTTAAGTCATGTTCTAGCCTGAGTTTCTTAACTTGCAATATATTGAGTTAACTTCTATCTTCTGCATTGGGCAGTCAGGGCCTCCCTTGTGGCCTAGGCGTTAAGTCTCAGCCATCACTGCATTGGGTAGCCGTACTAACGAGGTGTGATGAGGGCGTGGTGGAGACCCCCATGTGGGGACCCTGGGCCAGACCAAGTGAAAAAGACTTGGCAGCGGTAGTAGTTTGGTTAAGCTCATTCAAGGACATCTTGAGAGAAGCTTTCTAGATCATGTACTTTTGTTTTTTAAATTTTTTTATTAAATTTATTTAATTATATTCAACATCACTTGTATTCCTCAGGGACTTCCCACCACCACTTCATCCGTGCACCATCACCTCAGTCCCTTGTGCTCTTTCTGCCTTCATCTCAGTCTCTTCCCCTCTCTCCCCCAATGTAGATCATGTAGTTTTGACTGGAGATTCTTTTTGTAATTTTCAAAGTTAGTGATTTCAAGAGGATGAAGGCAACACTTAAAGGAGATATCCCTGCTTCTTATCGACTTCTCCATCATCTGTGCATCTATTTTTCCTACCCTTCTGCTTATTAAAATGACTCATTACAACAGCGCTGATTTTGACGTTGCTGGCTGCAATCTCTGTTTTCTACATTGCCAAGGATGAAAAAGTTCGTGGGATATTTAGACAGCCTTAATTGCAATGCTGATTTAAAATGATCAGAGTTGTAAAAATAAAAAGTAACCTCCAAAATAAAACTAAAAAATGTAATTCTTAAAAATTTCCTTATAATAGTTTTTTAAATATGTCATTTATTTATAAATATTAAGTCTTTAGAGAACCTGAGATTTTTATGTTTCTCTAAAGGGTATGTGATTTTTAAAATTTTTAAAAAGGATTTTAACACATTGATATTATTTTTTAAATATATGGCTTTTTCTTTTTAAAATAAGTTTATTGTTTATTGCTCCACATTCTTGTAAAGTGTGATTTTTAAAAGTTAAGCAACAAAGATTTAAAGGGAATTCTTAGTATTTTTCACTATGAAAACTTAATTGACAGAACCTTTCACTTTAGTTTTTAAGAGAGGCAGTTACAGCGCATTAAGTGAACCAAGCTGGTGACTACTGTTTTAGATACACTGAAGCCTATACAATGTACTCCCTAACCTTAGCAAGCCAATAATAGTGATTCTTTCCTTAATTCAATCTTTCATTTGATCTCATTTCATTTTTGAGTGACCTCAATCTTCTGGCCCAAAGATTTGAGATGAGCTTTTGCCATTAGCACAAATAAAGATCCAAAGTTTATTTTCTGCTGGGAAAATAAAGTAGAACCAAAAATCACTTGCATCTTAAGTTGACATTGAAATTATAACCTGTAGACTGTGCAGGGGTGAGGGTTGGGAGTGGAGATTATAGCTTCTCTTTCAAGAAAGTTTGAAAGTTAGTTAGTGACTATTTAGCAATTTAGGATGATTTTCAAACATGTTCATAATTCAAACTTGCTAGATGACCATACTTAAAGTATCCGTATATGTAACATCTAACAGATCATGTTGCATGCTTGATGTGCAGTATTATGAGAGCACCCTTAAAAAAGTCATGTCTTCATTAACAAGGTCTGTAATTCTTTTTCTTTATTTCCAACAGCCTTATCTTGAAGCAATGATGATTAAATGTTTCCTACATTTCTGGATATATTTTCTTTACAACAGAGCATATCCACTTTCCTGAAAACATCTAGGTCCATTTGGAATTAAGGAGACGTTTGGCACTAGGTGGCAGTGTGCAATGCTTCGTAGCATTGGGTCATTTTAATTGCAATATATGTTATTAATTTTTTCGAAAACAGAATTTTATTATATTATTAGTGACTTAATGAAATTAAAATCATCAGGCAGCTAAATCCTTAGCAGCATATTTAGAAGATCTTTTGTTTTAACACTTAAAAAGATTTGATTGTAATATTTAACACTCTCCAATTTTTGTGAGGTCTGCTTATGTGAGGAGTTATTAGGAATTAATTGAATGAAATGTGCCAGAACTCTACTTATGACTGGAAAAGAGGAATGGAAAGGGAGAATTAAGTGAATGATATAGAAGATAGAAATATGGCTACTCCAAAATAGACACTCCACCATTCAATTTGCAGTTTAATTCTTCTCCTTTTAGACTGAGCAAATTCTTCCCTCCCCTACACTGTGCCGTGCGCCCCTCCCCCCCAGGAATTGAAGGCTATATTTGTTAATTTTTCTCCACCTCGTGACCCACCCCACCCCCAAGAAAAGAAATTGCAGACTGTCTTCACTGATGCTGCATCAGATCCCCTAACGTCCATCCTCTGTAAGGAACGCTGATGGGCTGGCCGCCATCACGATCACACTGGATTAGCCTTGTAGCTTTGTATTTATTGGTCATTACGACAGCTGGAACTTACCTGAGCCATTTCGTCTTGGTTAATTTGGATGTAGGTGTTCCAGTCTTTGGCTGAATGATTGGAATATGGGTCATGACAGAGTTAAGCAATTTATTGCATCACCTATGCACCAGGATGGGGTGTTAGCATTGTATAGCTGCTTATTGGAACCACCTCAATATCAACCTGGAAGGTGGTTCAATAGTTCAGCTGTGTCCATTGGCTGTGGCTCTGTGGGGATGGAAATTAATTAATCAGTGGAAAGAAATGAATATAAATCAGCATAATTAGGAAATGTACTTAAAAAAACCTTTTTGTACATGTAAATGTCTGACACATTTAATAAAAAAGTTTTTTATGTAAAATTTCAAACATTAAAAAATAGAATAATCCAATGAATCACCACGTACCAGTCTGTCAGTATCAAGAATCATCAAGTCATGGCTGGTCTTGTTTAATTCATGGCACCACTTGCTTTTTCTTTCCTTCAGAGTTTTGGGAGATGAATCTTAAGAAATTATACCAAAGGAAATATGGCAGTGAAGCAGTTATTTGTATAAATAGATGTCATATAAAGGCAATTTTAGCAATAATTACTATAGTAAAAACACCATTTCACTTAAAAAGTCAGAAATCTTAGAATTAGGTAAATTATATGTTTAAATTCATTTCTGGAAAATATGTATCATATTTTATATAACTAAGGAATGTTAACATGAAAGTTGAAAATATGTGTGTAGTGAAGTTAAATGTCATCATTCTTACATTGCTTTTTTTTGGTTTGTTTAGATGATACTTTCATAGAATGGATTAAAATTTCCTATATTCTTTACCCTTAGAACAATTTACATCTAATTATTTAGTGATTTATTTTCTCTATAGTCCACCCAATATTGTTTTGGCATATAGTGTGAGATAAGAACTAAGTTAATTTCCCTCCCAAAAATAATTAAGCATTTTCCAGCAACAGTTTTTAAAGAATCCTTCCTTTTTCTCGCTTATTTGATTTGTGATCCCATCACACTTGATCTTACATTTTCTATTTCCCAAAGTTTACATACACACTCCTACCGACACCCATATACCACTATCCTATATTCTGAATTTCTGATTTTGGAATACGTATTTCATGCTGGTGTTCTGTCACTTCTTTCATTACTTTCACACAGTTAACTGTTGTTTGCTTATGGTCTGGTAAGACTGACACCTTCTTCTTGAGTTTCTCTATGTGTGTATGTGTTCTTGCATAGCTTTCAAGGCATTCTTACCCATATTTCTCCTGAATTCATTTTAGAATAATTTGGTAAAGACACCATGAAATATTTTTGTATTTTAATTGAGGTTTCATTGAGTGTATAAATGGAATTGAGGAGAACGGCAGCTTGACAAGGTTTAATCTTATTCAAGAGCCTGATGTGTCTCTCAGTGAAGTTTTGAGTTGGGGGTTTTTCATTGCTAAATGTGAGGGTCTTTGTCCGATTTTCCTTTTTCATGGTTTATTCTTCAAACCAACCAAGAAATTATGGGGCACCCTCTCCTCTGGGACCCACACTGACGTTGCTTGTTCGTCGCCCTGGGACTGGCCTGATGGAGCCTCACAGTCTTCTAGGGAAAGCGTCTCTTTCCCATTACTGGACTACACGTTTGCTCTAAGCATATGTTTATTTTAAATTATTTTACTTAAATTAGCCTAAGAAGATACATCCAGCATAAATATTTAAAATACAAATATGAATAATAATTTGACTTTTTCAAAGCGCACTAATGAGGTGTCATAAAATTGTTCAAAAATATCAACAATGCCTAATGCAGAAAATATTGCTCCCGTTGATATTTGACTTCCAGTTGTCAAATCTCATGAAACTGCCTTTAAGATCATCAACTTGGGGGCCTCCCTGGTGGCACAGTGGATTGAGCACCGCACTGTGAAGCATCCGCAGCACAGCAGCGTGAGTTCAATCCCTGGCCAGGGAGGGGACCCACATGGTGCAGCAGACCCCTCCTGCCTCGCCCGCTGCTCCCCTCAGCAGTGTATTTCAGTCAGTCTGCCTGTTCTGCTCCCCACTCTGTCTCTGGTGAATTCTCTCACCTCCCCTGCCTCTGGCCTGTACCCCTGCGCTTGTATGCATAAAATTAAAAAAAATCATCAATTTGGGCCCATTACAATGGTGTGGCAGTATTGGATAATATAGCTTATTTGTTTGTGTTTTATTTAAGTTCCAGAGATTTTTTTAAAAATGAAAGTCCACAAATATTTCATACAAACAATTTGTATTTCTTAAATGCTACATGCTCCAGCTCTTTTCCATTGACACTGGTATATAAAATAATTTGTTTACTGGAATCATGTAGAGGACAAAGCCTTGATTTTTTTTCTTTTATTAAGTAATATTAATTTACAACACCATGTGCGATTCAGAGGTAAGTATCCAATGCCTCATTTGCATGTCCACACCCACACCCACCCCAAAGCACCCATTGTCTTCCACATGGTGCCCCACTGCCCTCTTGTAGCCTCAATTCCAAGATTGGTGTTCTAGGGTTTGTAACTAGTTTGGTTTTATCTGACATTTGTTTCTCTATATTCCACATATAAATGAAACCATCAGGCATTTGTCTTTCTCCTTCTGAATTATTTTGCTTAGCATCATTCCTCCCAGTTTCATCCAGGTTGTGGCAAATGACAAGAGTTCATCTTTTTTTTTTTTTCCAATAGCTAAGTAGTATTCCATTGTGTATACATACCACATTTTTCTAATCTATTCCTCTGTCCTTTGATGCTTAGGTTATTTCTATAACTTGGGAAAGCCTTGATTTTATTAACATGTGTTCTCCAGGGCTTTTTGAAACTCAAAGTTATTTATCTTAGGCTAAGGACCCTGTAT
The DNA here is from genome assembly GCA_019455555.1 of Galemys pyrenaicus. Taxonomy (NCBI): domain Eukaryota; kingdom Metazoa; phylum Chordata; class Mammalia; order Eulipotyphla; family Talpidae; genus Galemys; species Galemys pyrenaicus. The sequence continues at coordinate 4,588,953 of JAGFMF010011634.1, forward strand.
CTGTTGGTGTCCTATCTTAGGAAGCTGTGAATAGACAAGTAGGAGATATCGTGTATGTGGAACTCTTGACGTCTACTCATCTCTTTTAATTCCAGTTATTTTTATTTTTTAGAGGCAATTTTTCTGTGTCGTAGAATTATACATGTAAGTCACATATGAGCTGCAAGCACTGGACGTTGGTAAGGACCCTTTCCTCTCCCGTCCTGATCTCTTCCTAAATCTAATCTAAAGGGCTTCCCTGTGGATGGGTCACCAAATCGTATTCTATTAATAGCCACTTTCCATTTCATAGACTATATAAGTGAGTGCAACATCAAATGAAAACATGTGAAGAGTTGATAATTGACTTCCATTAAAATTTTCTAATTTCCATGCTTAGGTTTTTATGTTTCTTTGTAGTTGAATTCTTAAAGTTACAATGACTGCACTAGCAGTGCTGAAAATCCTCTTAAAGCCTCAAGTGAGTTTTCCTTCCACTTTTTAAAATCCCCTCTCAAAATCTCTTGGTTGATATGAGAAAGAGTATATGAGAGAAAAAAAGATATTGTTGTAGACAGTGCACTGCAAAGAAATCGTAATGGAATTGCATACAAACATCTCTCTAGAAAGAGATTTCTGCTTTCAGCACATAAAAATTAATTATAATAAAAAGCACTTAATGTTATGGTGATGGGGAATACATGGGGATTACAATTGATGACAAATATATGTAAATTAAAAAAATTTTTAAAAATTAAAAATAAAAAGCAATTAAAATAACTGAAAAATACAGCCTCAGTTCTGGAAGTCATCTTAAAGAACTCTGGTTCACTTCATTGATCCAGTTGTTTGGGATGCGCAACATCTGGACTTGCTCAGGACTGAGGAGTTTCACTGCTGACGCAGGAGCAGCCTGGGCAGATGAGATGATTGGATTGGTGTCTTTTCTCCAAAACTGTGTTTGAAATGTATAGGGGGAATATTAGATAGATGTTTTCAAATAATAGATTGAACGGAGTCAAAAAAAAGAGACAGTTTTTGGTTATGTTATGAGGGAACGCCAACTTCCAATAAATGACCAAAACCACCACCAGAAAGAGAGAGGCGAGGTCCCACTGCAGGCCTTTTAGAAAACATGGCGGTGCTGCTTGGGCCACAGGCACGGGATTCTCCATGAAGGATGGTGGTGTCCTCACCAAGGGCACGCACACTGTTAGAGGGAAACGCCCCACATAGGTTACCATGGCAGCACCAGAAGAGTCCATTGTTGTAAACAAACAAGTAAAGGGCAGGATTCTTGCCAAGAGAATTAATGTTCCTGTTGAGCGTAGTAAGCACTCCAAGAGCCAACATCACCCTCTGAAATAAGAAATGATCAGAAAAAAGAGGAAGTCAAAGAGACAGGTCCAGTGTTCCACTGATGTGCCATCCTGCCCCCCAAGAGCAGCTCACTGTGTGAGAACCCACTGAGAGGAGCCAGAGCTCCTGGACCCCATTTCCTAAGCGTTCATGGCATGATAGGTGTATGAAAATACAATAGAAGACCTCTAGATTATTAAAAAAAGAAAAAGAAAATGGCCCCTGAGTACCCTCCCAATCATAATCACCTCAGAGGTGTTATAATTCTAGGTTCAGGTTATCATTTGCTGGCATATACCAGACATTATTTTTATTTGTGTGATTAGTTATTAAGAAATCATTCACTGTATACTTCTAAAAGTGATTTGTGATAGCTTACAGTAAAGATGGTAAAATTTTACAGAAGTTCAATAATAATATGAAAGACATTTGTCTAAAATCATTATGTCTTGGGCCTCCCTGGTGGCACAGTGGGTTAAGCAACGCACTATGAAGTAAACCGCGGCCGCGGCACGAGTTCGATCCCTGCCACCGGCCAGGGAGGGGACCCACATGGCACAGGCAGACCTCTCCTGCCCAGCCCGATGCGCCCCTCAGCAGTGTGTTACATTCCATCTGCCTGTTCTGCTCCCCACTCTGTCTCTGGTGAATCCTCTCACCGCCCTGGACTCTGACCTGTACCCTAGCTCTTGTATGTATAAATAAATAAATCTTTAAAAAAAGTAAAATCATTATGTCTTAAAGTTAAGTTTGATGATATGCTTACAAGATCTGAGGTGCTCTAGGTTAAAAATAGACTAGAACAAATTCCCTGATTGTAGATAAAAATGTAGCAATTGTTGGAGAATTATTAGGTGTTACAAGTCTCCTGCAGACTGTCTGGGTGAGGCATTGCAGTGGGGCCCTGTGCCTTGCAGCAGCATTGGCAGCTCCGGGCTTCACAGGCACCTTGGATTCTGTCTCCACTTATTCTAACACCAGACCCAATCGTGTTGCATTGAAAAGACTAGCATTTATTAAAAAGACCTGAGAGAAGCCTTTGCTCTTCCAAAACTAGCCTGTGGTGATTTAGTATAATCTACCTGAGCCTGTTTTCTCATTTAGTAAGTAGAGAAAATAATAATTATCTCACAGCTTGGTAGTGATAATTAAGTGGGATTGTGCTCAAAAGGTGGTATAAAATATGTTATAATGTATAATATTAATGATATTGATAACCATTAATGCAATTATTATTCTGCTACATCTTCTAATAAGAATGATCAGTTGGGACTCAATTATTGCTTTGAACGTAACCAAGAAAACTATATAGATGCATCTTGGATGGGAATGCATAGTCAAGTATACTTCATAGAGAGATATTCTAATTTATCCAAATCAGTTAAAATTACCATCAACTGACTCCTTGGGTGTCATAAATGACATTGCTTCATTTTGTGTTGCACCCACCTAGAGTTTGTAGGCTAGATGACAAAAACATAAATATGCTTTAAAAATGGAATTTAAACTTAGAACAGGGAAACACATTTCAGAAGTATTGAGAGTGTATTATAGAGCCTCATCCAAATGTGTAGTCATTTTTTATTGCCCTGTGGAGGAGGGTTAAGGGTTTATCTGTGGGCAAAGCCAAGCAATGTTTTTCAAAACAATTCGGAGTTCACCCTGGTGAGTTTTAAGTCATAGTCTCTGGCTCTATAGTCATATAAGCTGATTCATTAACACTCACAGAGAAGAGGAGGATTGAATATGGGGATGTGAAGTACAGTGTCAGCACAGAGTAGAATTCATTGAATAATAAGTTTTCAAGCTATTTTATTCCTATGATTAATGCATGTTATTATATAAAGAAACAAATAATTGAGATATTATAGTATTTTCTAAAGCTACTGCAGTAGAATTTTATTTGCTTATTTTTCCTTTCCCCCCATTATATGAGTTTTATTCTCCTACCTGTAGCCACAGAATTTTAAGTGAAAACTCAGTGTATATATACAGCAGACACAAAACAGTATTTTATTAGTGCATATTACTGCATTTTGTAAGTTCACATTTTAAGAATTTGCTTATGGATAAGGTTTAGACAGCAATGACATGGAAGTTCCCTTAGGGAAGGCAGATATGTAAAATCTGGTCTTAAAAATTATAGTTGCACAAATATGAGAACTCCATTTGTCATTAATTTTATTTGATGTTTTGTTTGATTTTAGTCTATTTGGTATTTTAACCATATAGATTAATCTATACCAATTTACAATATGCCAATATGCGCTCCTCTATGGTTTATATGATTACTTCCTCTCGATTGCCAATTTCTGGACGAGGGCAGTCTTTAATTTATCTTTTGCATATAGTGTCCAGTAGAATGTCTGGCACATGGTAGGCCTCAGAATGTTTTTGAATAAATGAACAGACAGAATAAGTGGGGCTTATTTCCTCTGAGAAAAAATCAGTTTTTTAAGGTCAATTGGTATGTAAAAGTGTTAGAAAAGGATAAGAAATGATATAAAGACACTCCCAAAAGGTGTCTTTTGAAGAAGATCTACAAGTTCATTCCATTAGTAAAGTTCTTGCTATCGGAGAGGAAAAGTTGACTCTTCAAAAAGTCAGAGTGTGTGTGTGTGTGTGTGTGTGTGTGTAGGGAGGAGAGGAGTGTGTGTTTGATACTCACCCTGTCATGTCAGCCTTCCCAAAACATTCGGCTAACCTTTCCCCAGGTGTCCAGAACACGTCTTTCCCAGTGTCACATGGGCATGCAGGACTGAAGTCAATCAAGGCCCATGAGCTTTGGGAGAGACTTTTACCCTTACCTTAAAGAATGCAGATCCCATCAGGGTGGGATTTATTCTATCTTCAGGAAGGGAGAAGCATCTAGGGTATCTAGTTTTGTCATACGAAGTCATCCCCTCCTGGCTATGTGCGTCTCCTCCTCTCTCCTTGAAGTCCTAGGCCCGCATCCTTTCCATAGCTCAGGACATAAACCCTCACTTTGTCCCTTTTATTCTAGACCTTACAGCCATGTCAATTCTCCGTATATATGCAATTAGATTTGTTTTTTTTTCTTCCCTACTAATCTGCCTGTTGTTAATTTGTTTCCTCAGTCCAAGAAGAGCCAACAGGGGTGGGGAAATGTCCCCCTGCCCCTGGGCCCTGATAGAACTCACTTGCATGTGTGTGCTTCCTTTTGCACGTGTGGTGAAGAGATCTGCTGAGGGAGAGTGTGAAGGAATGGGGAGGGACTAACCCTCACGGAGGCACCTGCTAAGCACTTTAACTTGAAGGTGGTCCAAGCTCTTTGAGGATTTTTGCTGCCTCAGAGCTCGTTGAAGTGTGTCAGGCAAAATGTTTATGGCTTCGGCAAGTGGGCTCCGGAAAACAATTACAAACTGTTAGTACAACTGTGGGGTCAGCTTCTGTCTTTGTGAAGCTGAGTAATTTGTTCTTTATCACCCTGTCTTATCCCAGTGAACCAGCAATGAAACACTGACAAACACTGGGGGGAAAAATGTATCCTCACGGGAACTCTCTTATCTCCCCTATTCTGATAGCAGTAATAACAGCTAGAACTTATTGCATACTCTGGAGTGCTTTCTCACACGAACTCTATTCCTGCAACTCATTGAGGTAGGTAATATGGCTCCCCCCACTTTACAGGTGAGAAATGAGGTACACTTAGGATGTGTACCATGCTCCAGGTACACACTGGGGAGTGCTGGGTTGGGCTTCTGAGCAAATGTCTTAAACACCCAGCACTCCTGGCTGTTTCTGCCGCATCTCCCAATCACTGGCAGTAGAAGGAAGAGGAGCCTTGTGCCTCCTGTCTGATTCCACGCTGGGCGGCCTCACTGGAGCATCAAGTTATGGGAAAGGAAAATGATTGCTTCTCATTTAGATTATCGGTGCATTCTTTCCCTTTCCATTTATTTCTTCTTTAGCTTGGCAAAAACGGTCGTTTAGCTCTGGTTGGCTCAGCCTGCTGAATATATACATAGTATCTGGAGAGCCTACAGTGATGATGAGCATGAAATTGCCCAGCGATCGGAAACCTTTAAACATGCACTTTGAACATTTCAGCCCCGAATCATTTGGTGGCCTAAGAAACATCCTAGGTGGAAGGGTACATCTTCTGTGTGTTTCATGGAAGCCGAGGACTCGGATGAACTTCATTTGCACGGTCATTTCACGTGCATCCAGCACACTTAAAAAATTTTACTTGTCGCTGACTTCTCACACCATTTCACATTAGTAGCAGTAAACATTAACCTCTGTAAAATCCACTGGTTAAATCCATCAATAGAAGTTGGCAGCTAAATGTAGAAAAACCACTGTGCAGGCTGGCTTGTCCTCCCCTCCTGCTGTCATAGAAGATATGTCTGGAGTGCAAAATATATTTTATTTTTCCGAAGGATTTGTTTATACCGTATGGTGCCGATGTTGCTAAGGTTTATTTGTGCCATCACCGCTTATAGTGCAGATACTGTGGGAATTTATCTATATTGTAAGAATATATTTGAAGGAGAGGAGTGCACCTTAGGTAACAACTTTTCATTAAGATAGGAAGGCATTGAATCTACTATGAAGAATCCGCTACTTCTTAATGGAACACGGTGTTGTGAACCGGCACTGCGTGGCTGTTGTGAGGTGCTTGCTGGTCTTGATGGGGAGGTCCATTTGCACATCACCCAACACAGGCTTAATCTTGGGAAGAGGGAAAAATGCTTTTTGGAAACACTAGAGGAAATGGTGTTTTCAGTCTCCTCATAATTCATTGAAAGCACAAGGGGATCTGTGTGAACCATGTTCTTTAAACTAATGGATAGTGAGAAGTCTTTCTTCACCCTTGTGAATCCTTGTAGAAGACATTTGCAGAGAAATTACTGGAGCTGCCCCCGCCCCCCGGGGAGATTAATGTTTTAATATGCAAAGACAGACAACTCACAATTCCTTTAGTCAACAGCACTCTGAATGCAAAGCCTTACTGCTCTAGTTTTCCCCTTAAGCTTGTCTTCCCAAAATCTTTTGTAGCGTCACATAGAGCCACTCATATGAGGCCACATCTTCGGTTTAGACTTGATTGCTCTGCTGTGTGGAACCACCATGCAATTTATGACCATGGTCCGGTCGACTGTAGAGCTGTGTGATGCTATTGACATTCCCTGCTCATCCAGCCTTCTTGAATTTACTGCCTGATTCACCACCGTCAAACTGGCCACTGCAAAACGGTGTAGGGAGGATATATCCTTATTTCCACAGAACTCTTAGTTTCCAGTAAAAATAGAAACGCAAAAGCATTTCCTTTAAAAACCCACCATCCAATCGCCTACACTCATGTATCTCATCGCTGTCCTCTCCTTCCTGCCCGGCTACACTCAGCCTCCTCTCAGTCCACACTCACCCCCACACCCCCACCCCCGAGGCCTCAGGCCTCTCACAGAACTGTTGACTGTTTCTGTACCTTCACTTCTCTGCCACTGTCCCATGAATAGTGAATATGTTCAAGACTTTCATACCTTACAAAAAAGACACTCCCTCTCTCTGGTCTATCCTGGACCAGCTCTGCTTATTTCTCTTCCAGGAAAGAGCCAGGCATCATGGGAGAGATGCCTACATTGCCTTTGCTCTCCCATTTCTCTGTTGTCTGGATGACTCCGTTGCAGCTGCAATAAAACTGCCCTTGCCAGGTCACTAAGAAACTTAGGGTGACATTTCATGGTCCTTTCTATGTCTTCATCTAACTTGGTCACTGGCAATATCAGATTGTATTGATAATTTCTTAAAAAAATCTATTTTTCTTGATCCTGGATTCTCCTTTCCTTGGGACATATATATGTATATACATAAAACACACTCACACGTACACACTGTATATTAACAGAAAAAAATCAAAGATGCTCAAACTCTTCCTTCCCAAAATTGTCTTTTTGATTGGAAGTGCACTAAGGCCTTAGATCAGTTAGGGTAGACTTGAGTTTTATAAAGTTTATTATAATATTTGTATCTCTCCCTTAGTGCCTTTCAGTACAGTTTAAATGTTGATTCTCTGAAGGTCCTCTATATTCTGTATTTAGGGTTGTTCTTAGCTATCTTATTTAAAATGGTATCTCTTTAAAAATTAATTTATATACTTGTTCATGGCATTTTAACAAAATAAATGGTATATTATTGATTTTAATGTATTTATCTGATAATCAACACCCATATAGATTCTTTTCATTCTAATTTTTTCCCCTATAGCTTTACTATTTTCCAAGTATTTTTATTGTAATGTCAATCTATTTCTAGTAAAAATTCTTGGTTTGTGTTTCTCTTAAGCTACCTGTATTTAGGGATTGCTATTAAATAATACTGCAGTACAATTCTACATTGACCATTTTTCTCTCAACACTTTGAAGATGTTGTCCCACAGTTTTTTTGACTTCTATTGTTACGGTTAGAATTTCACTGCTTTTTTGACTTCTATTTTTTTTTTTTTTTGTTTAAAAGATTTATTTATTTATTTATTTATGCATACAAGCACTGGGGTACAGGCCAGAGGTGTGGGGGTTGGGTGAGAGGATTCACCACAGAGAGCGTGGAGCAGAACAGGCAGATCAACAGAAGCACACTGCTGAGGGGAACAGCGGGTGAAGCAGGAGAGGTCTGCTGCGCCATGTGGGTCCCCCCACAGGATGGCAGCAGGGATCGAACTTGTGCTGCAGTGGCTGCGGTGGCTGCTGGCTGCGGTTTGCTTCATAGTGCGTTGCTTAACTGCGCCACCAGGGAAGCCCTGACTTCTATTATTATGGTTAGAATTTCACTGTCGGTCTAATTGCTATTCTTCATAGTGGTCTATCTTTTCTTTTTAGTTATGGTAAAGGGAAACCACAAGGAACAGGTAGAAGCTCAGAAATAGCAGCAACAGGACTGTGAGAGAAAGCGTGGGGTAGAGGCTGGGCTAGCCCTGGCTTTACGGGTGTAGCTCAGCTGTCTGCTGACAGCATGGGACTGTCTCCTGTCTAGGAGATTCTTTCCTCAGAGAATAGCATGGAGAACAGGTTAGTGTTGTGTAAGCCAATGACGACTCCCCCCACCCCAGTCCCAGATAAAGAACTCTGGCATCTCCAAATAGGAGGTGACTCACCTTTAAAGCAAATGACCAAAAGGAGCAGTAAGGAAAAGCCTGATTTGTGTTCCACAGTGACCCTTAAAGATGACGGGAAGGGGGATGCAGGGAGGATGGGTCTGGGAGTGAGAGCTACTGTGAAGGCACTGGCAGATCTGTAGATGCAGAGATGCTCCTAGCAGTCTGGGTGGCTGCGAAGGGAAAGCTATTTCAACAACAGTGACAAGCTTCCAAGAACTTTTAAAGATGAAAATGGTCATTGTACTTTATCTTGGCTATTTTAGGGAGCTTGCTGGGTTATTCATTTTTCCTGTATGTCAGAAGCTGGTGAGTTGAGCTTGTGAAGAACGTAGTGGAGAGCGCTCTTGTCAAAGTGAATAGAAATACAGGCTTAGCTGGCTGTGAGTTTCCACAGAGAAACAACGCTGAAAGAACAGTATTATAGATGCTGATGCTGCAGCCAAAACATCACAGAGGCAGCTCCTGTTCAGAAGGACAGGGACTGGGCAATTATCATAGATATAGGTGAAAAGGCTTTCTGTTTGTTTCGTTCGTGTTTGAGTTTAACAAAAACAATTTCTCACTGGGAGAAGGAAAGCGGGGACAGAGCTCCGAGTCCACTAGGATGCAGGGATTTGGGGACTGCAGGCAAACTTCCAGGAGGAAGCCTACGGGGCACTGGCTTCTCTTCAGATGCTGCTGGAATGAGCACTAGTGATCTTTGTGACACTGTCCTGAAACATAAGAACATTCCAGATGAAGAACTCATTGTACAAATTAGCCCCTCCCCGCCAATAAGAGAATGGGCAAAGGGTCATTGAGATCCCTGCAAGCTGGAACACTTTATGACTTTGAGAATCTATTCGTATTTTATTTCTCCTATCTTCTTGGCCATGCCTGCCATTACATTTAAAGCAAGAAATCTATTTGACCTTTCTCAAACACAGTTCCTGCTTTTCATGTTTTCTGCTTTTAGAGTGTTCCCCTCTCAGTTCCTCAAAATTCTACCCATACTTCAAATCTCTGACCCAGGTCATATGCCCTCTTCCACAAAGCTGTCTGTTCAGTCCCTAGCTGAAAGCGGTCTCCTTGCACTGGGCATCAAAGCAGGCGTGGTTCTGTTAGAATCTTTGTACGTGCTTATTTGCTTATATGCCCACTCTGAACATCGCCCTAGTTATAAACTTCTTGAGGTCGGGGGTTGCGTTGTTAGATGCTTGATACCATATAGTATGTGTTTCGGTATTCTCTATACACTGACTTTATGCATTGATTGAAAATGAGTAAAGAAAACAATTTGTTGGTTGAGGAAAGCCAGCTAGCTAAAGTTACAGTAAATCTTAAGCTTATGTAACACATTTACTGAAAATAATCACATATTATGATCGTGTCTAAAACAAGGGGATAGGAGCTTTTCTGGTCAATTCAGTAGATGAGGAGACATTAGATTATCAGGACTCACATTAAAGTAATTGTAGCAACCAGTCCCCTTGTGAAAAAAGTACTAAGGCTTTTAGAAATCAGAAGAAAGAAAGTAACCTATCATAGTCACAAAACGCAAATATCTCGCCCTTTACGTCAAAAGGAGCATGGTTACTTGAAAAGTCTGACATGTACTTTAGCTCATCAAAGAGACTAACACACAAATCCGAGGCTGTAGCACTCATGTACAAAATTGCCGTCATTTTCCTGCTCCAGCAGACTTTCTGACTTTAATTTCTCTGGTGCTAAAATGGAAATGACTTAACAAAAATGCTCTCAATGTATTGCCAAACCCAAAGATACAGATTTCAATTTTGAACAATTTCTAATTTACATCATGAAAATGAATGTATAATACTTTTAGTTCTGAACTTTTTTCTTTAAGTGACGAAAGCATCCTCTTTTTTAAAAACATTCGTTTGTATAAAGTGGGGTAATGCGGATATGATCAAAATATCTTTCTGAGAGAAGCGGTGAAACGCTATAATGAATTAAGAACTGGGGAAAATGAGTCAGAGGTGAGATCACTATGACAAGTTACAACCAAAGAAATTCAGTCTTTGATATGGCAAGAAGAGTTGCATGTTGGAAGGTGTGACTCATACCAAGAAAGCGGTAGCTCTTGGAGTTGGAGTTAGAATCATGGTTAATTTTAAATTTCAAAGCAATTGCTTATCTAATTGCATGGATTGAAGGCAACACTAACAACTCCTCCTAGCCTGTCCTAGAGTGTTTAAAGTCAAGATGGCATAGAGGATGGAAAGGGTAATGTAGGAAAAGAGCCCAAGGACTGGAGGGTCCCACACAGTGCAGTTTTTGCTGCTCTGTGCAGACTTCCAGATGAGGGGACCCCCCTCTGCTTCTCAGATGCTCTCAGTACCAATGGAATAGCCCAAAGTCTGTTGTATCCCAAGGCAGAAGAGTCTGGTGAATTGGCATTGAAAGTAAAAGTCACTTGGAAGGGAAATTAGTGATTAAATGATCTGTATACAATAAGAAAACATTGTTTTGCCATCATTAATGAAAGTACGTATCTTCACTTAACATCACTGAGATTTTTAGAAATCCAGGGTATATTTTAAAATGTCTGCATGTCAATATTGTGTCATTGTTTTTACCTCAGTGGATTATTTCAGGACTGGGTAGATGTTATCACATCCTTGTATTTTTTTTCTACAATCTTATTTTTTTTCATATTAGAAGAGGTGTAAATACTATGAAAAAGAAACAAAGGAGCAATACTATCAACTATATTGTGCTATCACAGAAAGTTTCTGTTCTCTCATTGATTACTCAGGCAACATTTTGAGGTGCTGTAAGATGTCAGAAGCTCTGTGTAGGAGAATGCTGGAAGACTTTGGAGTGAAAATGTGGTATAATTAGTTCTGTTTGCCAAATACTTCTGTCTCTCCACCCTCTCCGTCACCACAGGATTACGGCCTCTGGCCCTGGGCCTACCTCTTTGCAGTGAGTAGAAACGCCACTGGTCCCTCCTTGCCCTGAGCATTTAACTTCCAGGGCGCCACCATGCAGAGCTCTCTTTTTTCCCTCTGTGATGGTCACTGATGTACTTTGAGATGGTGACTAACCCAGCAACCCAAGTCCAACATTAGGAATTCGAGAGCACGTCCCCAAGCCATCCCTGGATGAACATGACTGAATGAGAAATAACATTTGTAAAAAGACTGGGAAAAATCTAGGGATTGTTAATATAGCACCTCCTTCCATATTTGACTGATACAGAAGGAATTCTAGACCACAAGACTGAGAAGGAAAAAGGATGAAAGTTCACCTCCACTGGTATTACTGAGAGGACTAAGTCAGGCTCATGATATCCTGGAAGGTGGTGTATAGCCTAGCAGGTAAGAGCTGCTGGCTTTCTCTGGTCAGCGGCTGCTTTTAGTTGAGTCTCCAGTAACAGGGAGCCCACTCTCTTCTGAGGCAGGCATTTTCCTTATATGGAAACAAGGCCATCTTTCCACAGCTTCCAGCTTGAGGTTCTCTCCCTGGACTTTGTGGACCCTTGAAATAAATCTAATCTTCTTTCTAAAGAATAGAGGCCTTCCTTTAGGGGCCTTCCCTTCTCAGGTGTGCTCTCACCTGCTGGTGACCCGTAGATTCTGTGAATCCAGACCTAAACCCAGGCAGCTGAGGGGAGCACTGTGCTACTGTAGTGGCAGGAAGGAGGCACCGAGCAAGTTTTGGATGGTTCTAGCAGACCTGGGAGGCCGGCGTAAAGGAAGGGGTCTTGGAGCCCTCAGTGGCTTTTATGCTTTTTATTGTCATAGGTGGCCAGGTACATGGCAGGCATGGGTGCTGGGGGGCCAGGAGGCTGGCAGGCCTCCTACGCCCCGGCGCATCTCACCCTCTCGGCTGCTTTGCTGCTGCTGCTGCTTGTTGGTTGTTCTGGCATCCTCATGATGCCGTCCATATAAGCCCGTGTCCAAACTAGGCACGCCCAATTGCACATGCCCACCTAGGCATGAGCACAGCACCGCAGGTGTCCATCATTATGCCAGTTGTGGGAGGGTAGAAGGACCTGATTTCTCTGACCCTATAGCTACCTACCAGGCCATCCAGCACCTGGTGAATTGACAGCCAGGTTGTATCCGCTCCACAGTTCTGTGAGGTGACCTTTGTTATTATCTCCATCTAATATTTAAAAAGTTGAGAACAGTGAAAAAGGTGTCATTCTACAAGTTCACCAACAAGATTGTCAAGTACACAGGAAACTGTTTGTCTGTATATCAGGACTGGAAATTTACAGAAAGCTGTGAAATAAAAAATATGTGAAGATGGCAGTTTAAGAAAGAAAATATGAAAATGTCAACATATTAATGTTCATCATGTAAATCAATAATATACTATAGGAAATCTACATTTTTGTCAAGCTTATTAGGCACTTCTTGAATTATTTGAAGCAGCACAGAAAGACCATTGTCCTCAAAAAAGATACAGCTTTATAGCATCACTTTTGTTAAGATGGTATTTCTAACATAATGTGAGAAAATAGGAAACTGACTGAAATATAAATCTAACTGTTCTATGAGAAGGTAATGTATCAGCTGAACAAATAAATGCACTCAAGAGAATTCAGGCTCCAGAGAATGGAATGAACAGTATATCTTCATTGAGGTTTTTTTAATAATGTTATTACTAAAAAATGTGAACTAAAAATAAAAAAGCAATTGACCAAGTTCTCAAGAGACGTTATAATTCTTAAGAGAAATAACTGACCAGACAGAAGCAAGCCTGCTCACGGGCAAATAATTCATACCATTTGCTAATAAAATGCAGGAGACAGATTAAATTCTTAACCGACTATAACCAATATAAAGTTTAATAGAAACCATGAGATAGAGTCCTCTTAAAATCCATCAAATACACAAACATCTTTAGAAGACAAAAAATTTAAATTAGAACAAAGGAACTCTGAGTTCCTTATTGCTTTAAGCTCTGGAGTCAACTTTTCTATGTTACATTAAAAAATTAAAAACAAATGCACAAGCAGAAGTGAACCAGCCAACTGTGTGTGGAGAAAGGAGCAAAAAGTGTCAGAGCATGTCGGGCATCTGTGGCATCAGGCAGGACCACTTCCTTCCTGGATGCCACAGCATGGATGGGCCGGATGACTTAAGGAAAGTCCTTCATTTGTGTTCAGCGTCTTCGTAGGTCTATGAACTTGCTCAGAATCTGTTAAATTCAGGAGAGTCTTAAATTCAAAGCAAGAGCTATTCCAATTTAATCTAAGCCATTCGAAGTTGGATTTTGAGTCACTAGCCTCACCAGGATATGTGCCATGCTATGTGGGTTTTCAGAAGCAGAGCCTGAGGTAGGGACTCAGTGCCATGATGGAGGGACTGTTCTTCAGGAAAAGGCTCTAAGGGAGGAGGTAATGCAGGCTAGGGACAGGGAGGAACTGAGCCAGGACATGGTTTCAAGTAAATTCTAGTCTTGACTGGTTGTGGGATAGATTCTGGTTGTGGCTAGAAGGAGATTCACTGTGGGGGTGAAAGGAGGGATGTGGAGTCACAGACTACCACACCTTGGCACCCGGGGTGTCTCCAGCCATTGGCTACAGGCTGTGTGTGTGTGTGTTGAGTGTGTGTGTGTGGGGGTGGGGTAGAGGTGTGGGTGATTTCCTTGGTGATGCAGTTCCTGTCTACACTGGCCCAGTAAAAGGTTGGATCTGGAGAGTCAACACAGCCTTTACTTTATATGCTCTTGAGTTTTAGTTTCATCTGTTTGCCAGGGCTTCAAAAATACCTTTTCTGTAGTGAGAAAGAAAGAAGATAGAATTTGCAACCAATCACCAAGAGTAGAGTTAACAGTAGATTTGGCCAGAATGGGTAAAATCTTCATTTAGAATTCTCATTTTATCATTCCCTAAGATCTCCCACTTTTTACGCTTCCTTTCTTCCCCTGTTGCTTGGCAAGTGACTCCGACGCCCTGTCGACCCTGTGTTTGACCATCAATAGACTACATGCCTCTACAAGTTGGTTTGAAATAAATGAAGAAAATATCGCAGCACATGTTCCCCAGGTGCCACCCCCTACATAAGGCCTTCCCCACCCCCAGTAAACACTCTCACACACCTTAGACTTCTCATTTGAAATTGAAGCTGTTCATTCAAACTGGTAACTCTTTCATCAGTATATACTTTCATCAGCACCTACTCCTGCCTTGCTTCTTGTTCTTTCTTGTTCTTTGTTCTACTACAAGGCCTTTGAGTCGGAAAGGCTGGGAACACTAGTGTGTGAGCTACTCTTCCTTCCAGAGCAAAGAACGAATGGTAATCCCTGCACACAGCGCAAAACCGAGTCATTCCTTTCTCAACAAAGAGTCACCGGGGCCCATGGAACCAGGGGCTCTTCTAGGTACTGCAAAAATGGGAACAAAACAAACTGGCAAAACCTCTGTTTTCACGGCATTCTCATGTGGGGGGCGGGGAGGGCTAAACTCATCTACAAAATGATTATGTATATGCATGGGAGAGAATGAAAATGGTAAGAATGAAAATAAAACATGATGAAGAGTTAAGGAATGGTGGGTGGTTGCTATTTTATGTAGAGTAGCAAGGGGGAAGGGGCTCACCCATCTAGGAACAGCTGAGCAGTGACTGAGGGGAGCGCTGGAGTGTGGGGGTGGGAGGTTGCAGGTTTAGGGTACAGCACATGTCAGTGTGGAGAGAATTCCTGCAGGAACAGTAACATGGCTGGCGGGGTGGGGGGCAGGTGATCCCCTGGAGCTCACATAGACACAGTCTTTTTTATTGCTATTGTTATGTTGATTTTCCTATTGTCAGCGTAGTCTTTGCAATAAAGACCAAAGCACACATTTGACTTTATTCAAATTTTGACTCCAATGGGAATTTTATTGTACTGAAATATATAGATATAATTGGTAATGCATGCACACACATGTATATTTAAATTGCCTTCTTTTTTTTTTTAATTGAAAAACTAGGCCCTGGAAAAAGCTCTGATAAGAAAAGCCCATGAAAATTGCCACTTTGGTGAAAATGCCAATAATAGACTCAAAAGCTGGCCTCATGTTGTTTCTCGGAAAGCCGGTGTTTCTCAATGAAGGAAGGATGGTCTTTGGACTTTTGGTGATAGCAAAGAAATGAAAAATTGACAAAGGGGATTAGAATGGACTTGGGGCCCCACATCATTTAGGGCACGTCTCACAGGTTCCCTTGGGATACCAGAAGGCTCCGTGGCTTATCTTCTTTGCGTATTTAACATCATTGAAGCTCAATTTTCTTACTGTTTCTGACGACTTATTTTTTTCCCCCCCCATCCTGTTGCTTTCTCATTACTTAAATGCTCTCTCACTCTCCCTTTCAGGAAGGCTGACTGTTTATTTTTCTAATTCTAGCAAAAGGAAGCCAAAAAACCACAGAGATAAGTTTATCTAAGAAGTTCCAGTTTCCTGCTCTTTTGTTGTTATTTTGGTTTCCTTCTTATGTCATATAGCTCAGCTGTAAAGCAGGTTTAGATGTTTTTATTTTTCAGTTACATTGCATCCAGAATATAAAGTGGCATAAACATGGTGATGGAAGCTTCCCAGGAAATGTTAATGTTAAGTTTTTTAAAATAGATTCAGTTCTACTTGAAAGCTGACTTTCTGGGTGCTGGTGCCTGGAGTCCCAGCTTGGGGATTCTGAGAGCTGGGTGCTGAATGGTGACAGGCTCGTTGGCACCCTTCCTGAGGGCCTTCACGGGAGGGCCACCCCTGGGAACAGAGACAAATGGGATGCATGGAGGATGTCGAAAGGCCTGGAAAGTCTGAAGCAGCTGTGTGTTCAAAGATTAAAGCTCTCCCTAGAAGGAATAAGAACAACAATAATAATAATAACAACAAGAAAGAAACAAAAACCAAAAATGAAAAGACAAAGACAAACTGGGGAAGCTTGGTGGGGAGGGAAGAGGGGAAGGGTAGAGGGCAGATGGGAGCATGGGGGACTGAGGTGATGGTGCACTGGTGATATGGTGATGGGGTATACTTGGGGATTACAATTGATGTCAAATATATGTAAATTAAAAAAATTTATATTAAAAAAAAAAGCTCTTCCTAGGCAGTTTGACTTTGAAAAGATTGAATAATCAAGGGGAACAAGAGGAGCAGAGAGGCTTCTCTGGCCGGCTCACTTGTGTTTTGGAAACTCATCTGGTCTGTGACTGATCATTTCATTTCACACATCTTTAGTTTTATGTTGCTTTTTAGTCATGGCTGGAAAGCTCACTAAAAAACTTATCCTGTATAGTCAGAATGACCGACCACTTTGTTGAGGAAAGGAGCACAGTGCAAATGTAGGAATAGGCCTATAAGCAACTGAGAATGTAATTAAACCCTACTTCCTCCCTGACCCCCATCTTAATTGTTGTGTCTTCTAATTTTTCATCCAAGACAAGTGTTTTAATATGGAAAGCTAGGTATGTATAAACATGTTAAAGGGGTCTTTTAAAGTGAGTTGATTCTTAAATTCTTGTCCATCCATCCACCCACCCACCCACTCACCCCACCCGCACACCCATCCATCCATCCATCCATCCACCCTCCCACCCATCCACTCCACCCGCACACACATCCATCCATCCATCCATCCACCCATCCATCCATCCATCCATCCATCCATCCATCCATCCATCCATCCATCCATCCATCCATCCATCCATCTCTCCCCTATGTCATTTCCCAGGGCTACTGTGATAAAGTGCCAAAACTTGGTGACTTATAAAGCAGAAATTAATTTTCTCACAGTTCTAGAGGCCAGAAGTCTGAAATCAGGAGGGCCAGGGCCCTCCTCTCTCTTATCAGGCTCCTTTGGCAGGTCCTGCTTTGTCTCTTTCCTTGTTTCTGGTAGTTGCTGGCAATTTTCATCATTCCTTGACTGTCCTCTCTGCCTCCATTGTCACAAGACAGGCTCCCTGCGTGTGTCCTGTGTCTGCCTTTTCTTCTCTCCCTCTTGTGGCTCAGCAGCCACTGAACGAGGGCCCCCGTTCATCCAGTATGGCTTCCTCTTAATTCAGCTAAGTCACTCTGCGAAGCCCTTATTTCCAAATGGGCCACACTGTGAGATGCAGGTAGAAACATTCTCGGTAGACTGCAGATCATTTTGAAAGGCTGGATTCTACCTTGTTTATGTACATTTAGCTTGGAACTCAAGTAGATGCTGAATATGTCATTGCTAAATGAAATGACAGTTTTACTTGGAACATACAAATGTACTGTAAGTGGTACTTAAGACCATTTCTGTAAGGTAGTAGTAATTGTCTTTTGCTATTACTGAATTATAGCTTTTAAATATAATACATATTATTAGTTTTACTGTATATATATTATACTATATTACTTTTACTGTTATTATCTATTACATTCATATATATCAAGGTATAAATTATTTTTTCTAAAAAAGTGAGGTATGACAGAATATTGCTATTCTCTTTTCAATATGGAAAAGAATTTAAACCTTTTGCCCAAAGGAAATGACTAAATAGACCCTTTGGCCCTTTCCTTTTCTCCCACAGATGTATAACTTTTCCTATGAAAGTATATTTAACACAAGGGTATGGAAAGCAGGAACACACATTCAATTAAATATTTTAAAAGCATATCATTGTGATGTTCTGGATGAAATAATTTCTTATGAAATTGAAATTGGCAACTTTGAGTGTAACCTGTTTAATATATTCTGGGAATTATCTCATTTTTTTGAAGATTACAAACCTAAAAATAGAGAGTGGCAAAATATTCCTTCGATGAGACATCCGTGTGACTCAGTTGGGGGCATAGAGGTGAAGACATTTATGCCCTGAGGGGCGCCGGGAAGGCAACAGGAGAGGTGATTTCTGTTCTTCCCTGAAGAGATCTTGGTCACTTTTCTGAATGATGTGGCACGAATTCACCAGCATGACTCCACCCCAGGATCTACCCTGAAGAGAAAACTGCATCTTGTTTAAGTACAAAGCCTGCAATTTATGAAAGTGGGGAGGAGATTAATAATTATTACTTATGGAAGAAAAATGGGGTTTTCTGTAGTAAGCTTTTTTTTGGACCTATCCTTTAAAGCAAGACATCTTAATTTTTGAAATGTCTGATTTGTAATAGAGAAAAATGCATAGAATGAAGCAGATGTGTATACATATCATATATATGTATGTGTGTATGCCTATGTGAATATGTGTATGCATGCATATATATTAAGCTACTACTTGGACAAACTTACCTATTTTGTCTTCATAAGGTTAAAAATCTAATGACAACTAAATCTCTGCAGAAAGACATAGTTTGATTGGGTCTGTCATATTTGTTTTTCTCATCACAGCTTACATTTAATAGAATGAACAGTGTGGAAGGTCATTGTTTTGTTCATCTGATACGTAAGAGGCGCAATAGACTTATGTTTCTATAGCTTTTGTTAAAATAAGCTTTCTATTTTGGAATGGAAAAATTATGAGGTTATAGAGAATTCCCATGGATCCCACTCCTGGTCTCTCCTATTAATAACATTTTACACTAGTATGTCACATTCGCTAAAACTAATGAACCGACTCTGATCCATTATGATTAACTGAAATCCACACTTCATTCAGATTTCCTAAGCTTTTATTGAATGGTCTTTTTCTGCTCCAAGACCTCATCTAGGATTAGTTGTAATGTGTCCTGAGGGGCCCCTTGGTTGTGACAATTTCTCAGACTTGATTTTTGATGACCTTGATAATTTGAGAGGGCCTTAAGGTAGGTAGATTTGTTCAATGCCCCTCTTGGAATTTGCTCTTTTCTCATGATTAAACTGGGTTTATGGGTTCTTAAGAGGAAGTCAAGATAAGTAAAATGCCGTTTTCATCCCGTCCCACCAGGAGTAACCTGTGCGGGTCAACCTCGGTCTCTAGTGCGGTTGTCAGTCAGCTTCACACTGTCCAGTGTGAAGCCCCTTTCATATTATACTCTTTGGCAGTTGCTATGGTTACTATGTGTGGCCTACCCTTTAGTCCTGCTAGTGGCGGTACGGGAGAAGGGTATGCTCCAGTTCCTTAAGGGCAGGGTGTCTACATCTGTTATTCGCAATCCTTCTGCACCAGAAAACCATGTCTTATCTCTATGTTGAGTTATTTAATTATGTTTTTACATTAATGCGGACTCTTGGATATTTATTTTGTGCTTTGGACTATAATCCTATACAACTTTATGAATTTTCTTGCTTAAATTGTTCCAGTTTTGGCCATTGGAACTCATTCAGTTGGTTCCTGTGTCCTGTGTATGGTTTTTCGGTCACCCAGCTGCTGGTCATAGTCTGTGATATCTCTTCCCTCTTCATACAATAACTGAAATGATTTTGGAAAAGAGGTGTATATTTTGGTGATATATTTGGTGATGGATGACGGTAGCTACTTACAACTAGTAACACTTGTCAGATGGTAAAATATTTCCTATCTCTGTTCTCATTTTTGTCTTAACATTTTGGTAATTTACACTACCTCAAGAAAAATAGGCAATGTTTCACAACCTATATTAATATATGTTTACTGATGATTGTGTGTTCTAGGTAGGTTTTTTTTTAACCTCTTGGGCATAGGGAAAAATCTGGGGATGTGGGTGGTAGAGAAACTCCCTTTTCCTCCCGCCTTCCACTGACATTTTGTTTTTGCTTGAGGATATTATGCTTAAAATACAATTTCTCATAGATAATAAGGATGCAAAGTCCTCCTTTAAGATTCTTCCCACCAGCTTTCTTATCATACTCCCGCTTTGTCTTTTGCACAATGATGGGAAACGCCTGCTAGGCCAACTTCTGTCTCATTCTTGGCCATTGCTGTTAGCAGCACCTCTTGGCCTGTAGTTGAAGCACTACCCAATCTGGAGGAAAGGTCTACACTTTTGGGGGGTTACTCTTTCCTCCTCTCAAGGGCAACACCAAATTGGGAACAGTCTGATGGTCTGGAGTAGAGTGTTTATAGGGTTTGTAGAGAAATTGGTGTCATGATTTTTAAAGTAGTCAACACTATGTTTCATTTGACATTAGAATTTCAGCTCAGTAAATAAATATTGCCCCAAGGCACAAATGCAACATAATAAGAGGAAGTGAGAGATAAGAGGTAGTTTTGTAGTCTATAGGACACCAATATATTGTAAGTCATTGATTTTAGTATTCATTTATTTTGTTGTTGGCGCCAGGATCTTTTAAAATGAAACTTTTTATTAGCGTGGATGTATAATCTGTGTCACTAGAAGGCTTTGCCAACTTCTTTTAGTGTTATTGTTTGTTTCTTTATCTTTTTATTACCAGTGAAAGGCTTAGAGCAAAGCTCAACTGAATAAGAGAAACTGCTCCTACATATCATAATAAGGTGGGGGTGAAGGAAAGACATGAAAAAACTGATATTAGAGAAACACTGTGTTGTTATCTCTGGTGTGTTCATTCAGCTGACTTCTAGAAGTAAACTTTGGACTCTAGGCATTCAGAGTCTTTAGCTTTGTGTGACAATTTATCTGGACAGTTTTTTTTCCCCCTAAAATATCTACTTTATCTTTTATCAAATGAATGGTGAGAGATGACAGCAGGTTACTATAAAGAATGTCCAGAGTAAGTTGGAAGGGATTATGCTAGCGGAAAAAAAAAATAGTCAGAAGGAAAAAGATAAATGTCAATGGTTTCACTTATATGTGAAGTACAGAGACAAAGAAATGGTCAAGAAAAAGTTAAAACTAGCAAGCTGATTATAGATCAGGAATACAGCCAGGAGCAGGGGGAAGTGATCAAAACAGGGCAGGGAAGAACACGAGACTATGGTAATGGTTCATGGGTGCTGTGGTGCAGGAGACTACAAAAATGTAAGAAAAATTGATTAATTAATAACAAGAAGGAAAAAAGAGGAGTGTTCAGAATAAGACGTTAATTTTCATTCTGAAATGACATAATGCCTGTGAAGGGTTTATAAGGTTGCAAATATTTTTCCTAATTGTTGGTTTGAGAGATTATCAGTGTCTGTCTAAGTCTCTTTGCTGTGTTGAAGAAGGGTTTATGGAGCACAGGAATGGAATGTACTCCCTCTAAACGAGACTGTTTTTACATTTCATTTAATTAGATCACAAGCACATGGAGAGAAGCTGAGACAGGCACATGGCATTAAATATCTGCATGTACCTTATGTCTGGCTATAAACTTGATGCTGATCATAGGAAAGTCTTTTGTTCTTTGGCATCTAGAGGATAGATGGAAGTCCTCCATCTGTAACTGGTGAGATGTTCCAGAAGGGTATTCTAATGATTATAAAGGATCGTCATACTCTTACTTCCACAATCAATCAAATTCCTATGTCTGAAGCAGTAGTCTGTGGATTCTAGGTGTTTTTATTGTTCAAAAATTTTTCACTAAATTTTGATATCTTTTTAATCCTATTGATGATAAGTGTACAAAAGCACCAGTGAGGTTGTATAGTTGCTTCTAGTTTTTCCTTTATGACACCCTGCTTACTGTTTAAACCCTTTAAGCTTCTTTGTTGTTGCTTCTCAAATGAACATCATGTGCTCATACCCACGAGCGCACGTCAGGCAGGAGAACCACATGTACATAAGAGTGGAACTGAACAGAATTTAGAAGAACTGTTATATGCTTATTAAAATGCATAATATTGCTTTCTACTTTTAAAGGGAGGGAAACAATCCCTGGTGGTGCCGTGGGTTAAGCAACGCACTATGAGGCAAATCGCAGCCACTGGAGCACAAGTTCGATCCCTGCCACCGCCTGGGGAGGGGACCCACATGGTGTAGCAGCCCTCTCCTGCCTCACCCGCAGTTCCCAGAAGACCCTGGCTCAACCCTTTGCCAATAGCCTGATCAGTGCTGCCTGCCCTGCCATCCACACCCCACAGCATGGCACTTCCCTGAGCCAGTGATAGCCACTGCCCATGCTCCACTGCCATGGTCACCCGAGATGTGCTAGGCAGATGCGTGGGTCCAGGGTATGGGTAGCACCTTATCAACACCCAATGGATCCCATTCCCAACCTCTGTTGCTACTGTCCTATCCATAGCATGTCCTGGGATTACTCCAGATAAGGCAGTGAGTATAGGATCCAACAATGGAATTGAATGTAGATTAGCATTTTAACAATTGCTGAAAAAGTCAACATTGTAAACTGGTAGCTGTGTGATATCTGAAAACTTGAAATTGCTGGCAAAGAGCCCTTTTCTGCCTGGACATGTATAATTTATAAAAGTAGGAGGAAATACTGTTAAACTAATTTATATTGTTGAATAACAATTTATATGCAAAGTATATTGGGGAGGGGGCAGAGAATTAGGGATCAGATGTAAATGTAGACTACATAGAAAAATAAGAAAATTTCCACTGTGACAGATACATGTAATAAGTAGGATTTGGTGTTAGAATAGTCCCATTATGACTTGGGATCACAATGTGCAGTTAATAACAATCTGATATATGAATATACCTATAGAATGCATAGTTTGGTCAACTATATATGGAAGTGACAATAAAAGTATCTGGGAAAGTCCCTCTTGCTCTAGAGGAATTTAGTAGATGTTGGTGGGACTGATTTTATGAAGCCATTAGTATACTGAAAATATGACTGTATATTAGCTGTGGTCTCATAACTGAAATGTTAATCTCAGAAGATTCTTGCTCATATTTATGTCAGTAGAATATATTCTGAATCAATGAATAAATAATGCTGATGGATCAAGGTATAGGTCAGGTTTGTGAATAGAAGAAGCTAATATAATAGGAACAGAACTTAATGTGTAGATATATTGGGGCCAAATGTGAAATATTTTATAATTAGTTGTAAATGATAGCATTATCAATTAGTATTCTGATGATAAATTCTTCTTTTCAGGTGTGGTAAAGTATGCATAATAGAAAGTTTAACATATTAGCCATTTTTAAATATACGCTTCTATGGTAGAAAAAATACTACTCCACTGTTGTGCAATTTGAGATACCTTCTTTTTTTTTTTTAAAAAAAAAAAGGTTTATTTACTTATGTGCACAAGAGCTGGGGTACAGGCCAGAGTCCAGGGAGGTGAGAGGATTCACCAGAGACAGACCTGGGAACAGAACAGGCAGACCGACCGAAACACACTGCTGAGGGGAACAGCGGGCGAGACAGGAGAGGTCTGCCTGTGCCATGTGGGTTCCCTCTCTGGCCGGGGATCGAACTCGCACTCCTGTGCTGTGGATGCTTCACAGTGTGGCGCTCAATCTGCTGTGCCACCAGGGAGGCCCGAGATACCTTCTTTTGATGATAAATTCTTGTTAAGATCAAGGTTATATTATATCTTGTGTTTTTCTTTTAATAACTTGGGAAAACACAATATTTTTGAATCAAGGGCTGCAGCTCGGTTGTGTCTTGTTGATCGAGGAGCATCAGTCATAAGGATACAGGGGAAGAATATGTATAATTTGGTACAAAGTTCACCTGTTTGGAATAAATCCTAGTACATATTCTAGGATGTTCCTACAATTTTTTCCTTTGCATTTGAGCCCATATGTTCTTCACATGATGAGAATACTCTCTGTGATTTCTTAGTGGAAATTCGGTCTATGAATCCATCCTCAATAATCTGTATTTACAACAAACAGGAAGTGCCTGAGTGCTGTAGAGACACAGGAAAATGGGTAAGAAAAGTATTAAAGGGTGGGGTGGAGCAGTGTGAAGACCTTCAGGAAGACCTGTTACCGGAGGAGCAGCCCAGTGTCCTGCAACTTAACAGATTTTCTAAACAGAAAGAAGAGAGAAGAAAGGAGCACCCAGCTCAGCGTCACAACCGAACTTATTTTCTATAATCCATCCTGTTCCCCTGGATTTGCTACCTCGTGTAGCCTGTGAACACCATTCCAGTCAATTTCTTGGCTTTAGCCATTATCTTTTCTTGATGAGACTATGGCGACCCTCTCCCCCTCTCACTGGTTTTGTTCACATTTCCCAGCTGGAGTGTTTTTGTCTCATCAGGATACCCCAAGTTTAAATGCCTTTAATGGTGTTTTCTACTTTAACTTAGTGTAAAAGCACTTGTGACCTGACTGTGTTCAACCTCTCATCCTTATCTTGGACAGTTCTTCCTCTACCACACTCTTTGTCAAATCAATCCTCCAGCCAATGGATCTACGTTTATTTATTTATTTTTTAAAAATGATTTATTTATTTATGCATACAAAAGCTGGGGTACAGGCCAGAGTTGTGAGAGGTGAGGATTCACCACACAGAGTGCGGAGCAGGACAGGCAGACTGACTGAAATACACTGCTGAGGGGAGCAGTGGGCGAGGCAGGAGGGGTCTGCTGTACCATGTGGGTCCCCTCCCTGGCCGGAGGCAGGGATTGAACTCGTGTTGCAGTGGCTGCGGTTTGCTTCACAGTGCGTTGCTTAACCCAGTGCGCCACCAGGGAGGCCCTGGATCTACTTTTAGATTCTCCAAATGACCTGGTCTAAAACTCTGGATCCTCAGACAACCCCATTATTTGTCACTTACTTTCCAATGTGGATTAATGTGAAATTTCTGTTTACATTATCATCTTGAGTCATCACAGCTGTCTAAGCTCCTTTAATCACTTAATAGGACCTTGGCATTCCAAACCTAGTACCAAGGAGGAAACACCAAGAGACCCTGACTCTGAACACTTAAACAGCACAAATCCCTGTACAAAAGAAAACATCATGTTCCCAATATCCTATAATATTTTCAGGGTTATGAGATAACTAATATGACAAATTTTGTCAGTGCTTTGTTTTCAGAATTTAAACAAAAAAAATCTATGGAAATCATTTGTTCTTTTCCTTGTCTTTCAGAAACATGCATAAAAATTTTAATTCTTTTTTTTTTAAAGATTTTATTTATTTCTGCATACAAGCACTTGGGTACAGGCCAGAGGTGTGGGGGTGAGAGGATTCACCACAGAGAGCAGGGAGCAGAACAGGCAGATCAGCTGAAGTACACTGCTGGGGAGCAATGGGCACAGCAGGAGAGGTCTGCCTCACCATGTGGATCCCCTCCCCGGCCGGGGGCAGGGATCGAACTCATGCTGCAGTGGCTGTGGTCTGCTTCATAGTGCATTGCTTAATCCAGTGCACCAACAGGGAGGCCCAAAAAATTTTAATTCTTTAATGTCTGTTAAATGTTTCTATGGTAGATCTAGCAACTCAGTCTTCATTTGATCACATATACACAGCATTACCTAAACTTGATGCCATGCAAGAATCATCAGGACAGAGAGAAGCAGGATTTCTTAAAGCAACCCTTTTTACAACCCTGTAAATAAGCTCTGCTACTTTCTAGTTGACTTAGGATCTGTGCCTGCTGCTCTACTCCCATAGAGACACAGAGGCCATAAAATGAATGAAACCGGTGGTGGTGTTTGCCTCACATAAATTATTACTCGCTTTTGGGAAAAAGGAGATTGCTATTTCTAGGGTGGTTGTGTGTACATTCAACCTAAAAGGTTTCATATTTTCTTACTGATTTTCAAAACACTTGAAAAGAACCCTCTCTTATCTTTCTGTTTTTCAGTTTATGTATCAATAGTAGCATTATTCACAAGTCAGAGAATCACTGTGCCTTCTCTTAAATTATAGTGCTTTTCCAATTACTGTGCTTAGAATAAGAGTCAGTATTAGTACTTCTGGAAATTTAAGCTATGAAAATAATCCAGAGAGGGAAAGACTTTATGTACAAATCTGTTCATTGTATCAGTATTATAATTTGAATAATTGAAAAATTTAAAGAACACTAAGTATGGCAAGATTTAATTAATATTTGATAAATAAAACATGAAAAATATACTTTTGAAGAGATTCGTATGTAAGGGAATACTTTTGGTTACAATATTTAGTAAAAAAAAATTCAGGAAACAGACTTATATCCAGAGAAAGGATTGAAGGAGGCACATAAATGTTAAACCAAATACCTCTGGATTAAACAATTGTAAAGATTGTTATTTTCTCTTCTATATTTTGTTTTCTGACTTTTTCACATTTGTTATATAATTTTATAATTTTTCAGTAAAAATAAAGAAAAAATATGTGAAAGTAAATTATAAAGTAATTTTATGTACTTAAATATAATTTTTACATAAGGTAAAATTAAGTTTTTATAATCTTTTTAGTAGCATGGAAAAATTTTCTATTCAACTTGCAAGATTATGTGGCCCTATCAATTTTGAGGTAGCTTTTGCTCATTTTACTCTTGTGTTTCTAAAATATTTGAGGTACTTCATCTTCGAGCATCGTGAGGATAAAGTCTGGTACTGTCACATCAACCCCTTACCTGTAAGGTGGAGAGTGTCTTCCTTCTCATGCTTTTTGGCCTGGAAAAGCTGTTGTGCTAAGGTTTGGAATGATTTCTTCATCGGAGACTTCTCAGGATATCTATCATTCTGATGGCAATGAGAAAATAGCCAAAGAATCTGTTACTTTGAGCCATGGTAATGCTTTTCATTTCTTCAGCCATGTCCTGTTTGACCTCAACCTAAGGCATTTTCCATAGTGAAAAGGAAAAGATTAGAGGGAAATGATTAAATAAATGATTAGACTTTCATATAATGGAAAATTGTGCCACACCTAAAAACATTTAAAAAAATTTTTTAAAGATTTATTTATTTATGCACACAAGAGCTGGGGTACAGACCAGACTTGCGGGAGGTGAGAGGATTTACCAGACAGAGTGGGGAGCAGAACAGGCAGACTGACTGAAACACACTGCTGAGAAAGCAGCGGGTGAGGCAGGAGAGGTCTGCCGCGCCATGTGGGTCCCCTCCCTGGCCGGTGGCAGGGATCGAACCCGTGCTGTAGTGGCTGCGGTTTGCTTCATAGTGTGTTGCTTAACCTGCTGCACCACCAGGGAGGCTCCTAAAAACATTTTTAAGGAATCTTTAATGTCAGCTGAAAATATTTATGATAAAATGCTAAAGTGAAGGTAGCAAGACAAAAGACCGCAGTGTTGTCCAAATTGTAAATACTCACTGAGAATGAATAATTAAATTCTTGGCATTTTTCTGTCTTGCATCCCTACAAAGTTCTCTAATTTGCATGCATTGTTTTGACAGTCGGAGGGAAATTTTCTAAAAAATTAGTAAGATTAATTTTTATAATTTTATATGTTTTTATAAGAATGTATAAAAACAAATTCACCCAGTAGGGTGAAATCGGAGACAATACAGAGTCAAAAATTTTAAAATTTGAAGTCTACTTCGAATAATTCTCTCTTCGTTACCGCCATTCGAGTGTGTTTTCGAGTTTCCTGTGCCCCGCACGGCTAGCGGGGCTGGGATGGATGACGAATAGCAAGAAGACTGGGGTAACACGAGAGCCTCCGGCGGCAAGTCAGCGTGTGGGACGGTCTTGTTGCTGGTGGCTGGTGTAGGCAGTGATGAGTGGGTGGTTAAAGCGGAGACCCTGAGTCTCAGGGTTTAGACATTATTGCACGATTGCGGCTCTGGAAATAATTATAGCTGGGAAGGAAGGCCGGAAGTTGCTTTGACTCCCGGGATGCAGTGCAGGGAGTCAAAGAAAGCTCCTCGGGAGAGGTGGGCCAGATACTGAACTAGTCACTGATTAGAGCTTTGTCACCAGTGCGAAACGAGGGGCCGTGCACTGGAGGCCTGGTACGGATCTGCGCGGGGCCAGGAGGCCCACTTAGCGCGTCACAGCTTCTTTCCGACCCGCCCCACCTGTCTGCCCCTGTCCCTCCCCGCCCTGACCCCCTCGGTAGACGCGTTAATGCCGTGGATGGAGTCCTTCTTAACTGCTGCTGTTACAGTCTCTGACCCTGGATGAGGCCGTTCCCTTCTGGCAAATTGCCCTTGGAAATGGGTATTTGCTGAATTGCTAAAATGAAATGAAATGAAACAAAAGCCCTTGCAGAGCAGCAGTATTTAAAAGTCTCTCTCCATACAGCAGTAAATTTCTGAAATGAAAATTTGATGCTTTGAAATTAAGCCTTGGTGATAAAACTAGTAAGTCATGTCCTTTGCTGGGCAGCTGAGCTTGGCAGGTCAGGTCGCTGTCCTGGGTCCCTGTTCCTTTTTGAAAATTCGTGATATGTTTCATGCCAGCAGTGAGACCCAATTCAAAAAACATAATGTTCGTGAAAACACCTGGTAAAGTGTCTCTACAATTGTCAGGTACTATCATTACTGCCCTTTCATGGATCATCAGAATGGGCTGAAGCGTGGGCAGGTGTCTGAAGGGGGTGGAGGATCAGTTTCCAGTAGGAGTGAGTGAGGTGAGGTTTCCATGAACCGCCACACGCCTGTGGAGGCGGGCACCGCACATCCGCACTTCAGGGTTTTGTTTGTTTGTTTTAAAGAAATGCAGAGATTTTATTGAACTTGATTACACCTTTGCAGTTAGACCATTGAGAGCACACCTAAAGTGTTATTACATGGTCCACAGCCTTTCTCCCTCCCACTGCTGCATTCTCCTATTCCCTCACCCACCCCCACTCATTTGCCATTTTCTGTTTAAGTTACTTATCATGATTATTTTTCACTGTGATTTTGTCCTCATTGCTTTAGAGGCAAATTTTAAGAGAAAAGAGAGGGAAAGAAAGGAGAGAAATTGGTGATTTCTAGAGGGAGTAAGGACATGTGAAGTCTCCTTAAAGGAGAAAACGGGGAAACTTCTGAATCTGGTTTATTAGCAATGTAAGAAAATGATCTCAATCTAAATAATGTTCTATCCTGCACTATATAGAAATAGATATATTTATAATTATATAAATGAATGTCAAAATAATAAAGTAGCTCATAGCCAATCAGATGAACTCCATCATTTTTGGTTCCAGTTTGTGTTTCTTTATACATGTCCACTGCCTTTGAAAATATGTCTGTTGGGACTTTTTCTAGTTCTCTGATCTTTTAAAGAACACTTAAGGGTTACCTAGTAGGAAATGCAGCAGAATTAGGGAAAAAAAAACCCTTACACCTGATCTCAGTCTCAGATCTACTTCCATTTCTTTTCTCTTGTATAGGTTTTTTTTTTTAGCTCATTCTTTTACTACTCTCAAGTATAAAAAGGTAAGTGAAATTACCTTTGAGAAATCTCTTGTGCTTGGTAGAATAAAGGTACGTTATTAAAGTTATTAATATTGGCTTTAAATTTTCCAGTGTGTGCTGACTAGTCTCCCGTAATGGTTATGTTTCCTGCCCTGTGGGTCAGCTTTGGGGGACTTTGTAAGAAGGATAATGTCTGGCTCAGGCTGACGCTGTGGCTCTCTGCAGACGCTGCTCTCCCCTCTGGGCTCGGGCTGTCCTCTACTCCCTCTGGACTGCCTCGCCCTCTGGGCCCCTCCCTCCCACCCCGCTGAATCTTGTGCTGGTTTCTGTGTGGCATTGTGTCTTCATTGTACAAGTCTATGCCAGTCTCTCCGAACTTATATTTTGTATATGCCGTGCTTATATTTGCCTGGCGTGACCGTTTTCTCTTGTAATACCATGTATTTGTCCTTTTATGTATGTGTCTCCTTGCTTCCCATCTTGCCAGTGAATGTTTTCTGCAGGACAGTCACTATCTCTTAGATAATTCCCTCCCCACCTCCTTTTTCTTACTATGACAGTGTTTTACCCAAAGCAAAGCTTAGTTTAGATTTGTCATTGACTATTACAATTTCCAACTACTGTTGCATAAACCCAGGCACACCTGATTGATTAAAGTAATAAATTGGTATTCTAGACAGGAATGGAATCCAAAATACAGGATTTCTAATTTTAAATAATAGATTTTATTTATAGAACTGTTACAGGACAGGGAGAGGAGCACCCAGAACCCCCAAGCCTGCCCTCTCTGAATGGGTTCTGCCATCCGCCGCATTAAGACAAACATACAAAACCTTTAATGGAAAGGAACTTTAATACAACTAGGGTACAATAAAGAAAGAACAAAGAATATAATTACTAAGTTAAGCATCCAAAGTTACCCATCTCCTTGTGGGTAAAAGTCTAGCCAAATAGGATTGGCCCAAAGCAAGGCCCAAAAGCCTGGCACACATCTAAAGGACCTTTCATTAGAGACCCATAGAAAAGGGTTAGAAAGAGTCAGACAAATCTGGGAGGAAAAGAGCAAAATCAAAATCAAGATGAAAGCTGCCATTGCTAACCTCCCCACGGGTCTCTCACCCACATCTGTTCCAACCAGTCCAAGACCAAAAAGCAAGCACAGTTTCTTCACAGGTCCCTCTACTCCACGTGCCTCATCCAGGTCTCCTTGCTGTTCTCCATCTTCCTTTCTTCTCCTTCTCTTCTCTCCAGAAATCTCCTTCTCCTCAGCTCCACCCACTTAGGGCGGAACCAGGATTTTAAAACTTCCCCTTTTCCTGGAACCACCCTGTTACAGAACTGCTTTATATTTGCATCAAATTGAGGCAATAGTATGGAGACTTCCTGTAGACATACATACATTATTGGCAGGTTAGCGCGGTGCATGTATATAATTGTGATGTAGTCAACGAACCGATCGGTGATACATTATTCTAAACTAAAAAATCAGACTTAACTCATCTTTCCTTAGTTTTTACTAATTCATTGTTCTTTTCCAAGATTGCACCCAGGACAACCCATGACACTTAGTGTCAGGTCTCCTCGGAATCCTCTTGGCTACAACCGAGCCTCTTTTTTCTTTTGATGACCTTGAAAGTTTTCAGGCTTACTAGAAAGATGTTTTGCAGAATGTGATTCGGTTTGGATTTATCTGTTATATTTTCATGATAAGATAGGAGTTATACTTTTTTGGGGGTCGATTGGTGGGAAGGGGTAGAAAATGGAGGCACTGTGACACTTTTGTCACGTCACACCACGGAGACCTTTGTCCGCGCGACTTACCGCTGCTGGTGTGGGCCTTGACCGCCTGGCTGAAGTAGATCTCTTCACTATAAAGTCGCTTTTTTCTTTCCCTTTTTCTCATGATTCCCTTGAAAATCAGTCACTGCTCAGTGTACATTTAAGGAGTGGGGAGCCCTCTCTATCTCCTTTGGGAGGGAGTATCCACACCAGTCACTGGGCTAGGTCTCTTATCTCCTATCAATTTCTTCCCAAAAGATATTTGCATAGATTAAGCCTTCCTCTCTGTGATGTATAGCGTATCGGTTTGAAATCTATACTACGTCATACACTCACCATTATAATATTGCACAGAATAGTTTAATCACCCCAAAAGTCCTATATCCTCTACCTATTCATCCTCTCCTGCCCCTTTGTGAACCTCTGACAACTACTGAGTGTTTAAGATATCTCTATAGTTTTGCTTTTCCAGAACATTATCTAATGGGAACCCCAGTCTGTAGCCTTTCTAGACTGGCTTCTTTCACTAAGCAGTATGAGCTTAAGGTGTTTCTAGCAATTTATGGCTCAGCAGCTTTTGCTTCAGGTCAGCTGCTCTTGGCTCTGATTCTCTGCATTTGCTGGCCTTTACAGATTTGAGGGAGGCACTTTGCCCTGCAACATCAATTCTCCAATTTGTCTAAGGATAGTTCTTGATTTTTAATTTGGTCAGGTTTTTTCTTATTGTAAGCATGGGACTTATTACGTCTAAGTTCTTTATGTGCCAGAGCTGAAGCTAAGATTCCCTGACATTTTTCTTAGCCTTAAAAGTCTTGAACTTTTTTCTTAAAAAGCAATTTGCTGGTTATTCTTTATAGCCCAGCGATGCACCTTCACCTGCTCCCAACTATTCTGCCATCCTCTTCTCCACAACCTCACATTCCCCGTTTGCCACTCAGAAAGTGCTGTAGATGCTGACACTTCAGTAATTGGTAAGAAGGAGGCAGACGAATGTGAGAAAGCAGATAATACGTTACATGAAGCGGTCTTGCCCTTTCTGTTCTTTCTAATGCATAATTTCTATCATTTTAATGTTTTGCAGAGTACACAGAGGATTCTAAATTTCTGCTTATCATAATCTCAATGTAGCAAAATGTTGTGTTTAAAAAAATTAATCTTCCACAAGGGATACATAAAAATGAAACGATACTGAATACTGAGAAGAGGGGAAAGAAAGCCAAGTCAATAAAAATTGTCTGTGCGTGTTGATTCAGTCCTCCCTCTGACATAAGTATGCCCAATATGGAAGATATCCAACTTAACATTAAATAAGTTTGCTTTAAAAGACGTTAGCAAGGCCGAAAGAAGGAATAGCAACTCCAGCTGAAGCACTGCCTCGCGATGGTCTTTTGGAAATAATTCTTTAAAGGACAGTAAATAAATTCATATTGTTATTTCTTATTTTTTCACAGAAAGCCCATTTGCATGACGCTTTCTTTTATCTGAGTGTGGTATTTCATATGTTCACTATGGGAACGCCATGTTATACCTTAAATGAAGATTTATATCTGACTTATAAAGATTCAGTCTCACGAATCTACAGATTCTAGCCTTCATTGTGAAATCTTCCATCCATTCTCTGATTTTTTTGAACATTTCCAGTTTCACTGAGTCCCAGATGGGGGATCACCTAATCCTACCACAGCCATCCTCTTCGTATCTGCATCTTAACTGTGCTAATGAATGAATGGCCTGGCTATTTTTGATGACAGGAAAACTGCGTCCTTATAAGAGGACCCATGCCACGCTGGACAGCACTGACAGATAGGGAGTTCCTTGTACGCTGACTGGCGCTGTTCCCTTCTGCCTCTCTGCACGCAGAGTGAGGAGCAAGATGGATGTGGGCTTGGGGGAGCCTGCCTCTGGGAAGAGACTCAGCAGAAGGAAGAGCACTCCTCTGTGAGGGCGAGAGAGCAGACTCAGAGGGAGAAATGCCCTCTTGGTCCTCTTTGGATGGATCTCTAAGGGAGCAAACTCACCCCACTCCTGTTTTCCTCACAGCCACACAACACTACCTCTGTGTCATGGAAAAGTCTGCCAGTTTCAGAACCTCTCACCTGGACATAAAGAACCGTGACATGATACCACCGTGCACTGTTATAGTGCTTTTTAGCTCACGGATTCAGTATTATGAGATTGATTTCTCTGAAGCCTCTAAGGTCTTGAGATAAATGAGCTCGAAACCACTCTATATTCTCATTAATTTTATATTCGCAACCCAAAAGGAAACAACCATGCAGCTTCTGGCACCTTTGTGATAAGTATATTAAGATCTGGTTCAGTCTAGACAAAATCGAATCTTGAGTTAAATTAAAAATTGTTTTCCTAGAGTTTATTAATGCCTGGATTCCTTTGCACTAATTGTATGCATCCCCAGCATGTGCTGGGTCAGCAAGACTTTGCTTTTCTGTGCTACTTTGCTCACCGCCTTGTGTTTTCGCTAAGTCTTGTGGCTACCCTTGCAACTTTATTTGAATCCACCTCCCCTCTCAGTTCCCTTTGACAGTCAACCGCACTTACAGCTCTCATTACCACTTTTCTGGAATTTTGTTGAAGGTCAGAGATGAGAAACTGTACCTGATGTTCTCATCTGTGAAGATGCAGATACTTGGCTTTATGGAGTTGACATTAATAAACTGTGAAAATAATGTTCACTTTAAAGAAAAGATGTAGTTCTCTCTAAATTGAATCTGAACATATTTGAGCTGTCACTGAGGTGCCAGCAGTCACCCTTTCCTCTTCTCTCTTTTCTGTGAATACAAATGTCTGGTATTTATTTAATACGTGGGAGCTCATTTCTCCAAAGAGTCTTACAAGCTGTGGGCACCTTTCCTTACACCTGCTGTGGGTGTGCTGCCACTCCTCCAGGTACCATTTCCTCTCTCACTCCATGTCTGCTTTCTGACATGACCCTGTCACTATAGGGTCTTAACAGTGATCTTCCTTTAGCTGTCTTTTCATTTTCTTACTTGCGTTCATCCCTTCTATTTGTTCATTTTTATCTCATTTCAGTCAGAATAAGAATCATTGCCTCGTATGGTCATGTAAGTGGTTTCTGAGCACCTATTGGCTTGATGCTTTATAGTTCATTAAGCCACAAATGTAGTGACTTAAATGAGCACATACTTACTAACCCACAGTTGCTGAGTCAGCATCAGGGCAGGCTCAGCTGTGTCCTCTGCTCTGCTCAGAGGGTGACACATCCAAGGTGCTGGTTAGGTTGTGCTCTTTCTGGAGCTCAGGGCCCTCTTCCGAACTCATGTGCTTGTTGGCAGAAGACAGTTCTTTGGGATTGTGGGATTGAGCCTGAGAGACTAGGCCTCCTAGAGTTACCTGTAATTCCCTGAGGTGCGACTCTTTCCATAGACAGTTCACAAATGACTTCTCCTCAAGGCCAGTGGAGAGTCAGGCTTGTTCTCTCCCTCCCTGATCCTCCCCTCCATACACCATGTAATATAATCATGAGGAGACTGACCCTTTATTACCTTTGCCAATATTGATTAGAGGTTAGTCATATGGGGAGGAGTTTCACAAAAACCCCGACACCAGGAGGAGATAGTACTCGGGTCACCCTAAGATCATTCCATAGCATATAAAAATCCACAGTTTTAGAACATTTTGTCTTTACCTCATGGACCTCTGCCATCACATCAATTGCTAAGGCCACCAGACTTTGGACATGTGTATGGGGACCTAGTTTCTCATCTATACTTGTAACTTGTATGTATTTCTGCATCGCTTTTTTGCTATTAGGATTACGTCTGATTAAAAGTATCTTGGACTGAGTTCCAGTCATTATTTATGATCATCCTCAGACCTGACCCCAGCCCTCTAGTAACTAGTGAACACGTTCTTCACTTCGGCAATGTACCTCATACACTCCACTGGAATAGATCCAGACCTTTTGGCTTCTGAAATCCATACATCTAGGGGGGCCACTTTGAGTAAGAGAACACAAAGCAATAACTTACAAGACTAGATACAAATTGAGTATTTAGAATGAGGGAAGAAATCACAACACATTATTCCAACTTTGGAGATTTAGGTCTCTTTTTTCCTGAGATCTCTAAATGCTCTACCAGAAATGCTAATATAAAAATGCTTCCTAGTTGCAACCTGCTTTCTTCCCATTTACTTAGACTATTCTATAGCTCCTGGCAGCTTCTAGTACCCAAAGGAGGCAGTGCAAATGATAGGTCTTGAAGCTTCATTAGTTTCCTAGGAATGCGCATCTGCTTCCCCTCCCTGCATCCTCACTACTCAACAAGTGGTTCACGCATCACCAGTTGCCCCCTCTGGCAGTTACTGAAATCCAGGATCTCAGGGCCCACATGCACCTGCTTCAGAAAACCCTACCCTTCAACAAGATCCTGGGTGATTTATACACGTTAGTGTTTGAGAAGCCCCGCTCTGTACCACATCCCGTGCTGCACCCAACTTGTCTTTTCTTGTCCAGAGCAAGTGGGTAATAGACCTTAGCCCACAGCTGGTAGCAATCTCGACAAGAAATAGTAAGAACACATCAAACTGCTTTAAATTAATACAAGTCTCCAGGGTCAGACAAATTACATCCTTGGGGTACAGAAAAATTTATAGCTGTGATTAGAGAAGTGTTGCCAGTAATCTCTGAAGAATCACAGGGAACCAGAGGTTCTCTTTTTTCCAAAGAAAGAAAAAGATAAATCTGAAAATTACCCAGTAGTGAGTCTGACAGCAATTTCCTATAAAATTTCTGGAAGGAATTATTAAACAGGTAACCTGTCAGCTCTTTGAAATGGAAGTAGTGATGACCAGAAATCATGCCAAATTAACATCTTTTGTTTTTCTTATATTGTGTTTCTTAGACTCAGAGGCCCAGGAAAAGCTACACGTGTGCTAGTTCTGATTCTAGGTAGGCATTTACGATCCTCTAATGACACCCTATGAACCTTATGCAGGAATGGCCAGATGATAGGCCAGCCACGTGCACTCATGCATGGTTGAGTGCGTATCTGGTCCACACTGAATCACAAATAGTTTGAGAAAAGGAGTTGATAGTGAATCCCTGTATCAGCCAGGGCTGAATTATAGAAGTGGATTCTTTGGATGTATGGCATTAGGCTATTGTTATAGGGATTTGTCCTTATGCAATTATGGGAACTGGTCTATGTATTTACGTAAAGTGTTGCTTTTGCTAGACCTGAATTTGGCATGGCAGGAAGTCAGGAAGGAAGGGGGACGTGAACAGGGAGAGCAAGGACACACTGGAGTGCATGCGGATGGTTGCCATCCTGCCTCAGCCTCCGGGTTTCCAGTTCCAGTGCTACAGGTCTCTTACAAGAGAAGCTGAGGTTGATACGTGCACTTGGTCTGGGAGTTGGAGATGAGTGAAGGAACTGTGGCCTTGACAGCTGCTGCCGGTGAGATCAGCCAGCAGATTCACAGCTCATCCATAAAAGCGCCAGAGGCCCCTGGCCTGATGCCAACCTCCTTGGCTTAAATATGGCTGCTACTTCACTTTCTCCTTCCCATCTCACCTAATTGTGCTTGTGGCCTCTTTTAGCTAAACTTGAAGGAGAGGAATTCTGGGATGTGTAGTTCCTAAGCTTACCTGAGTTGACAGAGTTCAAAGCTAAATCAGCCACAAAGCTCTGTTCTTGGCTTTTCCCTGTTGATTGATTTTAACTAATGCAGGGAAGTGAATGGTAATAAATATTGAATGAATCAATAGGAATCAAAGGAAAACCTCAGTAAACTGATTTCTCATACTTCAAGTATCACAATAAATAAATGCAACAGACCTTCTTGGCCACACTCAGTGAACACAGGGATGGTGCCATGTGCACGGCCTCTCAGTATCCACTGTTACCATCAGAGCTAGACCTTGCTCTGTTTTTCACAGTAGTCATTAGCATCTGTTGTATAGAACTATTGATTTATTTATATTCTGTCACATCTAGAAGAATGCATGTTCTGTGACAGCAATGCCATTGCCTATTCTGCTCAACCCCTAGCACTAGAATAGAATGGTACGTGAAGGCACTCAATCTATGTTTTTTGAATGAATAGACAGTGAAATTTAATCAATCAATCAGATATTGAGGGATTTAAAACTAACTGCATAAGTAGAGAGAATGGACAATACCTAAATTAAGAGTGTATGAAATGTTTATATTATTTTTTGAACATTCTTGTTTATTTTTTCACAGTATAGGATTTCTCCCCAATTAAGAATATTTCAGGGGAGAAAATAAACTTGGGGATTTTTTATGGCAAATACAATTTTCTAACTCACTTGGAAAATCAATGTTTTTCTTATATTAGTGAAAATAGAGTACTATTCACATTGTGTTCTAAATGGAAGGAGAAGAGGTATGATATTTTTAAAAGGCAAAGAGCTACCATGTCCATAGACTAAAGAAGAAAATTAGGTGGTCATATGAATTGATGGGGAAAAAAGCATTGGGAAGACCCCAATGACCATTTATGGTTAAACACTTTCAACACAAAGCATGAACAGGGGAAGATTTCCTCTACTTGTTAAAGAACATCTAGAAGAAATTTTCCATTAATTTAAAACTTAATGGTGAGAAACTGGATACTTCTTCTAAGGTTTAGAGTAAGGCAAGGCTGCCCATTCTTCCCACTCCTATTTGACCTCTTATGGGAAGGCCTAGGAATACAGTAGAGGAGACAATTACACAATAAAAGGAAATCACACACACAGATTTGCTTGCAAATTGCATGTTTGTCTATGTACACATGCCAAAGAATTGACAAAATTCCAGAAGAAATGATCTAGTATAACAAGGCTAATATACAAGAGTCATTTGATTCCTTATTTACAAGCACTTAACAACTGGAATTTTAAATTCATAAAGTAGAAATCAAGCTGAACACGGATTTTGATTCCTGTGCCTCTGCTTTCCACCAGAGGAGTAATCTCCTAGTTTCAAGAGGTCCCGAACCATCCTTAACAAATTCTGCACCAAAACTGCAATACTTAAGTATAAATCTGGAAAAAAAAATATATGTACAGGATCTACATGAGGAAGACTATAAGCTAGTGGACTAAATCAAAGACTATCTAAATGAATGTAGGATATTCTATATTTGTGGACTAAAAGACACAAATATGTCAGCTCTTCCCCATTTGATCTATGTGTTCAATGCAATCCTGTCCAATATCCCAGCATCTATTTTGTAGATACTGACTGATTAATGTTTGATGGGAAAACAGGGAATCTAAAGTAGCTGTATAATAAAGGAAGAAGCAACCAAACCCCAGTAGCAAAAAGCACCCCTAGCAGCTCTTGGTTTCTAATTCATTCTCAATATAAGAAACCCAGCGCACTAGAAGTGGTTGATTTTAGATATGGGGCAGAAAATACACAAAATGAGCCAAGAGAATCTTGTAATAGCCTTAAATCAAGGAAGTACTTGAACTAAAATTTAACGAAGTCAGACAAATAAAATCCCTCAATGATGGGAATATTTCAAAATGTTTAAGAGTAAACTGAAAGAGTTCCCAGTAGTCAAAGCTGGAAGGATTCCAGAAAGAAAGTAAATAAAGCAGTAGTGGCTTATAACCCAAAGCATGAAATAAATGTTGAAGGACCCATGTCGATATAAACAAATAAATAGACAAGTCATAAATAATAAGTAACAAAGATAAATACCTCATGCAAGTGAATTCCATACAATGTGTATTCATATGACACCCTCAAGGGCATGGAATTTAACTTCCTACTCTTTCAATATGGACTATGCATTCTGAAGTTCTTCCAAGAATACTGTGTGGAAAGACTGGGGGAAGAATAAACTCACGGTGGAGAAACCTGGCCCAGGTCGGCATCAACAGTGAAAGTCAAATTTCTAGTAAGCACTTCTGATATGATATGTTGAAAAAAAGGAAATTTACCTATGTGGTTTCCCTTCCTAAGCTTATAACCTGTTGAATCATGAGAAAAACATCACACAAATCTCAATGAAGCCTAGTGTACAAAATACTTGACCAGTATCCCTTAAAATTATCAAGATCATCCAAAGCAAGAGAAGTCTGAGAAACTGGCAGAGACTAAGGGAACCTGACGTCTTGTCATATTTAAATGGAATCCTGGGCTATAGGTTAAAAAAGGGAAATCTGAACAAAGTGTGTGGACTTTATAATAATGCATCAATACAGGTTCATTAATTGTGACAAATGTGCCAGAGTGATGTGAGTTATTAATAATAGGGGAAATTGAGTGTGCAGGGAATGTAGATTCTCTCCCTTATCTTTGCTACTTAAGTCTGAAAAAATTTTAGAATGAAGAGTGCATTTTAAAAATGACAAGTAGAAAGTGCAGGAGACAAATTCATGAGCGACTCTGACAGTCAGATGGAATGGAATGGTTGAGTAAAAAATGTAAAGAGAATACTTATGAGGTACTTTTAATTGAATAAATGCTCATAAAATAGTGGTTGTCGGACTACTTCCGAGTCCTGTCTTCAGATACTTTAGACATCGTATGTACGACTTTGTGCTCGGTGCGTTTGCAGTAGCTGCATGAAAGGTCAGTGGAGGTGACCAGGTTTTTCTGCTGCCTTCCCGCCATTAGCATTAATGACCCACCTGTGGGCTTACACGCATGCCTGATGGCGGACGCCGGCAGTGCGGTGTGGGTGCACGTAAGTGGGCACACCAGAGCCGGCAGACGGAGCCTATCAGGGTGGCAGCAGAGAACAGAGCCAACAGAGGATGGGAGGAGGCAGAGGGCAGTGCATTAGAGACCAGAGGCGAGGCCACGAGAGAAAGCCAGAGAGCCCCAAAAAGAGTGCAATTCACTGGGGGCAAATGAAAGATCATTAAAAGGCTGAAAAAGCCACTGTAGGGTCAGAGAAATTGTCAGGCTTTCCCTCCCTCGGCCATTGGTGTTGACTATGGACACCTGTGGTCCTGCACGCGTGCGTAATGGCAGCCCCTCGAGGAGGGTGTGGGCATGCGCAAGTGGGTACACCTGGCTGAGATGCGCTGCCTGAAAGGGCAGCGTCACGAGGATGCCTGCGGAGGGAAGAGGCAGAAGAAGCAGAAGCCGCAACAGCCCAGTGGGAAGATTCGCCCTGGCTCTCCTGCCTGCCCTGTGCCTGGTCGCCTCTGATGTAAAGAATAATAAAAGCCAGAAAAAACCATAAAGGGCCCCAAGACTCCTTGTAGGGTAAAGGTTGATCAGGTATTTCCACCCGCCCACCACTGATGATGGACACCTGTGGTGCTGCGAGCATTCCAGGGTGGGCATGCGCAAGTGGGCGCACCTGTGTTGGACACGGGCATAAATGGGCGGCGTCATGAGGACGCCAGAACTGTGAGGACCAACAGACAGAACTGCAAGGACCGACCCACAGGAAGAGCAGCAGCAGCAGAGAGAGAAAGAGAGAGAGGAAGCAGCCAAGAGGGTGAGATATGCAGGCCTCCCGGCCCCCCGGCACCCATGCCTGCCATGTACCTGGCCACCTCTACTAAATAAAGTATGAAAAGCCATCGAGGGCTCCAAGACTCTCCTTCCCTGACCCGTCTGCCCAGAACCATCCCGAACCCTGCTTCCTGTGCCAACACCATCCTGCTGCTATACTCCTTTACTCACCTGCTCCGTGCCTTGCTGGCACTACAGCCACCGAAGGGCTCTAAGACTCCTTGACCCGTCTGAGAACCTCCTCCGGCCTTCCTGGTGCTACACTGAACAAGAACAAACTGATCATAGTTATGTGGGAGCAGACTCAGATTTCAGCTCAGACTGAGAAAAATCATGTTCGTGGTTAGTAAAGCTGTGTGAGCTGGCTGAGGCGGCCTTTGGAGGAAGGCAAAGGCTTCCTCTTGCTGGTCTTCAAGTAGAGGCGGAAGGAATGTCGTGGTGAAGAGCAGCTGGGGAGAACGAGCCCGAAGTTACCCTCATTGTACTGCGGCGACTGCAGGTGTGTTTTCCAGCCCCTTTGTGTTGCGCTGGTCCAGGCGGCTGCAGGCAGGCCTCGGCCGCTAGTTATTTCATTATGACATCCAGATGGTAAGTTTTCCTGTGATCATCTTGGAATTACACACTGTAGATTGAAAGGGAGTAGTAATTGTTGAGCATGGTGAGGAATGGGTGTAAGAAATGCCATCGAGATTCTATTTATGAGCAGTCGTCTCTTAGAACACTCACAAAAAGGTAAAGAAAACTAAATGAAGTCATAAAGTAGAACCCCACAGTGACTGTACACTGATGTATCAACTCAGAGTTACGCACTATCTGGTGGTAGATGGATGCTTGAGCGCCATGGGGTAGGCAGCCATGGCTGTTAGCCATTGACCAGATGGCTCTTACCCTCTGGAAATCCAGATCTATTCACTTTCTTCTGGGAAACAGCACCACAGAAGCCTTGGCTGCTGCCCTTCTGCTGTCAATGCAAGGGTCTTTTGTTTGCTACTTACGTGTTTCTAGGGTCGTGCATTTCTTCTTCACACATACCTGCTTTTTGCTCTGTTCTAAAAGTTAAGGACTTTCAGGAATACAGACAGTAACATGAAATCACAGCACCTTATATCTGCTCTCTAACAAGTACATACATTGAAGTTAAGATAGTTTTCAAATTTTAGTTCTTCCAGTAAAATATAGTAGCAGTGGATCTCAGATTAAGAAAATGCCCAAGTATATCTACTATATAGATATCTACAGTGCACATATATAGTGCATATATACATAGCGTGTGTGTTGTGTGCATGCCTGTGTGTGTAACTCACATGACTTTTAGTAATAATGTGTATTTAATCAGAATACTTTCACCTGGAAACATAAATACATAAGTATATGGTAAGCAGATAACTTCTCATTTGCAGAC
This sequence comes from Galemys pyrenaicus, assembly GCA_019455555.1. Classification (NCBI taxonomy): domain Eukaryota; kingdom Metazoa; phylum Chordata; class Mammalia; order Eulipotyphla; family Talpidae; genus Galemys; species Galemys pyrenaicus. Next base: position 4,631,041 of record JAGFMF010011634.1, read on the forward strand.
TGTATTCCTTGACACTGGTTTGCAGGCAGTAATAGAGGTAAATAAGGTGATTTCTTTAGTAGAAGACCCGGACCTTTGGGCTTCATGTCTGTGCTTCAGCCACGCTAGTATTCTGATTTCCTTACTGATTAGTCGAGTGACTGCTGGTGAATGACAAAACGCAAGAGCCAGCACCGACCTGGATTTTACTGAGGATTTACAGGTCTAGTCTCGCTCCTCTAACTCTTCCTTGTTTCTAGTCCAGAGGGAGTCCTTGATTTTTCACTCTCCAACATCAATCTAGGACCATTCATCTTCTGGTTTCAGCCCCTAAGCGATTACACTGCTAGAGCAGATCTTTAGAGTATCGGTTTTCTTAGCATCAACTTGCTCCGCTTTGTCTACACTCTTCTCTGACCCTTTCGGCAGCTATTGTCATGATTTGTGTACCGTGGCTCTTCCTGCACAGACTTTTTAACTCCTTTACTGTTGGGGATATGCTGTGCTTCTTCATTCCTTTCTGCTCCTCAGTAGTGTTGGGTATTTGCTTTTTGCGTCTCCCTGCTACTGCTACACTGGACCTTCAGCTCTTTCTCGCTTCCGTCACCTGCTAATATCCACACATTATTTCAGGGTCGCCAGAGATGTCATAGCCTCTGAGAAACGGATCGTTCAGTAGGAATTAGTCACATCTTTCATTGCATTCCCATTCCTTCTGCTTCTATGGCTATGTGCTTCTTCTTTCTTTATTGCTATGTGTTTTACTTATTGCTGCTTCTCTCCCACCAGAAGCACAGGCTGCTCACAGGCTGCCCATCCTGACTTCCTGAAAGACAGACATCCTGCTTACCCCGGAACAAAGACTAGATTTGCTGTATGCATTGCCAATGCCTCATGAGTGCAAGTTACGTGACACTTCTCAGGGGCCTGTGAAGTGTGTCACAGCCACCTCGTCCCTGGCAGCTCCCACATTTACATCCCTAGGCCGGGCCTTCCCTCTGTGCCACGTATCCAGTTCCCTATTTATCACCACTTGACTTTCCGATTGAGAATCTTCAACTTAACATGGCCAGAGAGGGCTTGTTGATTTTTTTTCCCCTTCACTAAGCCTCCCTTATCTGGACAAACGTGAGTTCCCTCTTGACAGCATCACTCAGGTCAGACTGAGAGTAGGTCTTGAGCTCACTAACCCTCATTTTCCACGCCATGTCATTCGGAGGTCTTGTCAGTTCATTCCCAAAATATATCCCGAGTCTCTTGCATTCTCACCACCTGCATCTCCACAGGCGTGACCAGACCTCCCTCAGTTCTCCTCTGGGTTAGCACCATCAACCCGTGTGGCCACAGCGTCCTCACTGGTCTCCAGGCCTCCACCTCTGTGCTCCTAAAATCTGTTCTCCACGCAGTTGCCAGAGGAAACCCTCCAGAGCAGCCAGCACCCGTGGCTCTCCCTTCCCAGAGCTCTCCGGGGCTCCTGCTTACACTGAAAAGGAACTTTCTAACCACATCATCCAAAGGCCCACAAATCTGGCCACCTGGAGTCCCCTAACTTCCTTCTCTGCCTCTAACACCACAGGCTTGCTTGTTCCAGCCTGGGAATTTCGATTTGCTGTGGTTTCAGCTCAGAGTTTCTCATCATCATCTCCGTAAGTCTTCAGAGAGGTCTCCTGATGCCCGTGGCTACTGAGCGCCTCATTCTGCCTCTCACATGGTCTCATCTCGTTTCTAGCCCCTGGACTGTGGACACTAGCATTTAAGGCAGTGCCTGTCTTCATTGGAATTTGACTGACTGACTGACACATCAGCTCGTGTCTTCTCCTTGGCGGCTTCTCCTGCTCCTCTACATGGTCGGTTCCCTTCTGTGCTTCTGCAGTGAAGGACAGTTGCCCGCCTTCCAGCTCCAGCACCGCCTGGAGGCTTCTCAGGTGTGAGCGTGGGCCTCTACCCCGGCAGACCTTCCACCGGTCTCAACAGCACGCCTCGCAGAACTTGGCAAAGTGCTGGGGCATCGACTGTGGTCGCCCTTGAATTCCGTCATCACTCTTTCTTCCCTCATTCTTTTTCTAATGAAATTGCTTGTTAGTTATAGGAAACTTAAATTCCTATTAGAGTCTTTTAAAACCGAGATTGGGGAATTGATGAGGCCTATAATTGGTAGAAGCAACTCTGACCTAAGGTACTGGCCTGATGAAAGAATATGGTAGGAGGGCAGTGGGAACAGTTTCACTTAATGGGGAAGATGAAGATTTGATGCTCATGGTACCAGTTTATTAGGCAGGAAAACCATTGCTATTAATTCACCGAAAAACTGATCTGCCAGGAAAGTTCATCAGCTTTATGAGCTGAGGGGCTGTCTTAGGTCTTCTCACACATTATAGCCCTTTTACTTATATTAACATGATCAAGCATTTATCTTATAATTGTTTTCACTCGAGAACTTGATATTCCAAACTGAACAAAGACAACAGGCCTAGATCAGCGACTTCATCCCCACCGAGGGGAAGCTTCCGTTTCCTTAGCAAACCATCATAGTCTCCTGACCAAGAAACAATCTGGTTCATTGAAGGGTTAGCTGTATTCTGCAAGCAGTACTCAGCTGCTTCATGCTCCCTGTATAGCTTTCTCACACTGCACCAAATCTTGAAAATTGAGTCCAAGGAGCTAAAATCATGAAGTTGACCTTTAATGATTTTCTATTTTCTGTGACCCCTGCCCCCCTCCAGACAGGTTCTGAGCCCCTTGATGAAGATTTCTGATCCCAGAGAAAAGTTCGTGTCTTCCCATCCCAGCCTCCCTGACAGTGCATCAGATGACCTGATTCCTCCATCCCCACGTCAGTGCACCCCTTCCTTGGTGCCTTTCCTCCAACCAGATTAATGAAAAAAAAAAACCAAAAAAACCCCATAGATTTGTCAATGAGTAATAACACCTCACTGTGTGGATCCAAAGGTATTTGCACTTTTAAAGTAGAAATTCCTGGAGAGAATAATATCTGAAGAGTAATAAATCATCAGTGGTGGAATTTCAGACACGACATTAATCCACATCATATTCTAAAATGCCCATCATGAACCTGATATCTATTTTAATGATGTATAGTAAATTATTGGAGATGAAAATGGTTGTAAGTAGCTTATAGTTTACTGAACGAGAACAGGGTTACTTATGTGAGGGTCTACCTTCGATCTGAGACTCAGCAGATGTCTTGTGAGCACCCTGCAGAGAACCACAGGACCACCGTGCGCTTTTCTCCCCTCCCCCCTTTGCTTGGCTGAGTTACAATGGGAACAGTTTCTTGTGAGCTTAAACTCATGTCAGACTTCTTACCTCAATCATGCTGTGTCCATCATCTTTCTGTCTTAGACTTTCTCCTAAGTGGAAGTGAAGTCACTAGATCTGTTTGTGAAGCCAGCACAAAAGTAAAGGAAATTTGACATTCTCAGGGCAGCCCTCCTTAAAGGTAATCATCCCCATTTGCCTCCTTGGATCAACAATTCTAAAAGGCATTCTGGACACTTGGAATTCCCAAGACAATCAAGCTTCTCTTATAGAAGGAGCCTCAATACTTTTACTGAGTGCTGCTGCCTCATTCGTGTCTGTCCTTACTCTTTTCAGAGGCAATGTGCAAGTAAACTACTTACATACAAGATCTCCTCAGGTCCTATTTTGGGGAAACCCAAATTAAGACAAGTACTACTCATCCCCACTATATGGGAAATACTCAGAAATTCTATCTTCCTAAGGCCGTATAGCTGGAAAGGGAGGAGACTGGGCTTGAACTAAGGCTAGCTGCAGAGCCCCTTTATTTTTTTAGACTTTACCCTTTTTATTTTTTATATTAACTTTTTAAAATTTATATATATTTGACATCAATTGTAATCCCCATGTATTCCCCATCACCATATCACCAATGCACCATCACCTCAGTCCCCTGTGCTCCCGTCTGCCCTCAACCCTCCCCCCCCCGCCAAGTGTCCTCAATTTGTCCTTGTCTTTTCATTTTTGGTTTTTGTGTCTTTATTGTTATTATTATTATTGTTCTTATTCCTTTCCTTGACCCTTATTTGGTTCCCTTATATTCCTCCTAGGGAAGGAACCATCTGGTATTTTTCTTTTGCCTTCTGACTTACTTCACTGAGCATCATCCTTTCCAGTTCCATCCTTCTTGACCACCATTCTATGCTGCATAAAGATTTCACAGTTAGAGCATTCTCAAATTGCATGGTCCAACCCACTTATGCTAACTGTGTTTAAACTTAGTAGTTGCACAAGTAAAGTTCATATTCCTCCTTAGGTTTAGAGTACAAAATCATATTACTTCTTTGAACTTATCTCCCCATCCCCCCTTTAAATAGAGTCCCACTTTTAAGGTTCAAAATGTTTTTTCCAGTGGAAGACTTGCATAGGAGAGCAACAGAGGAGATGTTAAAATGTTGCATTACTTCCCATTCTTAAAAGCTTAATTTTTAAGATTTCACAGCAGAGGCCTCTAAATAGTGGCAGTGTGAAAAGAAAAATGGGCATTTAGAGCATAATTTGGGATACCAGTGTTGTCTGAGCCATATGTATTCCCATGACCTTGGCGACGCAGTTCCCTAAGCTGGGTATCTGTTTCTTAAGGTTCAGAACACACAGAATTAATCTACTGCATAGAATAAAGAAAATGTGGCCATCCCAACTTTATTTCAGTTTGATGGACTTGCTTAAGAATCTGCTGAAGTCGATAATTACCTCTACTGTCTCTTTCCCACCACAGATGCATATGCCTGAGTTCACACGTGATTCCTCTTGTGATTCTAGGGGCTGGTGTGTATGTGGACTGTCTGTGTGTAAGAGATGGTGGGCATGCTAAGTTCCCTTCCAGCTCTTGTCACCTGTGGTCTTAGGATGTCAAATCATCTTATTTAAGATTTTTATCTTTATTTTCTTTAAAGATTTACTTATTTATGCATACAAGAATCTGGGGTATAGGCCAGAGATGCAGGGGTGGTGGTGAGAGGATTCACCAGAGAGTGGGGAGCAGAACAGGCAGAAACACACTGAAACACACTGCTGAGGGGAGCAGTGGGTAAGACAGGAGAAGTCTGCTGCACCATATGGTCAGTTCCCTGTCCAGGGATCAAACTCATGTTGCAGTGGCTGGTGATAGTTTGATAGCATTGAGACTTTAACCCCTGGACACTGGGGAGGCCCTATATAAGATTTTTATTTGAGAAAGGAATTTATGACTTTTGATAAATAACTATGAATGCATTCTAATCACAGTCTTAAATTTTTAGACTGAGAAGTAGCTAAGATTTATATCTTTCTTGTGTCTCATTTTGTTATTCTGGGTTTGAATATCTTTTTAAACCATGAGAGTGTGTAGTATGTAAATGATTGATTGATGGACTGTGCCCTACAACCAATGTGTGTTGTACCGGGATATAATTGATTAAATGAACAGATATTCCTATTCCTATATACTTCTATCACTTCTATAACTAGGAAGATTATTCAAATGTTAGGCTATTCTGTTTTTCTATTGGAGCTTAGATTATTTCAATATCTCTATTTTCTTTGGAGAGAAAAATCTCATTCAGTGAGATCTAATGGTCTGCAGAAAATGAACAGACCATCCTCAATGAACTGATGTATTTATTGAAAAAAATGGAGCACCTCATTAGCTGGAAAAAAATGGTTGTTTTGATTTATATTGTATTTGTAATGCATTTCCATAAAACCTGTACCTTTAATTGACATTTTCCTATATACATTTTATTATTTAAACTCCTAGCTTATAAAAGAGAACTAATGATGATCAGAAAAACAATGCTCAATTTTAATCCAATTTATATAAATAAAAGCAAGATGGTATCCTATTGCTGTCATACAGCTCAGTTAATGTTTTTCTTAGAATGATATGAACTATAATAATGTTAGCATGAAAATCTTATACAGTTTTCTGACTCTAATTAAACTATATTTTGGTAATTTTGCTTGAGTCAAACTGACTTTTAGGTGATTGGAGAAAAGCGGGGAGAGGAATCTATTCCAATCACAAAGACCATTGTCCATCTCCCTATGGGTGCTGTATTACAACTCTTTCTTCAAATACAAAGTGATTGGTCCAGTTTAATTTTCCGAGCTATATTTGTGAGAGTGGTTGCATATAGCATTCCGTGCACTTTTGGACACAGGACATATACAGGTGACCATGACCTTTGTGTTGTATTTCATAGCATTACAGTTCCAGTCCTTCAACCTTCCTTCTTAAGCATCTTCACTCATAAGCACTTGTAGATTTCATTACTTGTCCCTCTGGTTCTATGTTAAGCATTTCAGTATTCCCTCTACCTTGCTAATCTCTGATGTTGGATTAACCGAGTATCTTTCTCCACTAGCAGGTAGTCAGACTTGCAGAAAGCCATGAACATTTTTCAGCTGTGGTCTGTGCGGCATCACGCTCTCTATTTTCCCTCCAGTATGGCTCAGTTTCCTCTTATCACTTATAGACTTTTCTAGAATGTTTCTGAGAGACGATACATCAAATATTTTTCACTATATTCAAATGCTCGGTTACTCACCTGCTCCCAGGGTAGAAGACTTACCAGATCTGCTTTGTGAAGGTGACGTACATCCCTGTTTAATGGGTTCGTATTTCCCTATGTCCTTTCTAACCAAGTCCAGCTCCATGGTATCTACTTTCAATTCTTGATGCTCTTACTCTCCTAGCCTCTATGGTCTCGTGTATGTAAGTGGAGGTTTCTGGTTTCTTAGATGTCCTAAAGAATCTCACGTTTTCAGGGCAGATTCTGATCATCATTGGTGGGGGGAGTGGAGAACGTGGGTATCATCTCTCTGGGTGTTGCATAATCAGGCAATTCCCAGAGACCAAGGCTGTCTCTCAGGAACATCTCTTGGGGATAATGGCTTCATGAATTCTAATCTGATCCTAAGAAACCAGCGGATCCTCTTTTTTCTTGTCATATGAGATGGTTCTGTTCACAGGGTGGGCTCCCAGCATCATCAGAGCTCCAAGCAAGTTACATTTTGTTTGAAGGCAACTAAACCATCAACAGCTTCTTTGATACCGGTTCAGTGTGGCACTGTGCCAGCTCTTCTGGGACCTTGGCCTTGAATTTTTCATTAGTATGCAAAGTGAGATGTGACCTTCAAGGGTTAGTATCTGTCTGATGTATATGTTTACTCATATAGTTTTTAACAACCATTTTTAAGGGGGTCAGGAAATAAGCACAACAATTTTAGTCAGAAAAGACTTTTATTGTTGTTTTTGATTTACTTGTAAGTTTTTACTTACAAAGTATGGATTAAATACAGCTTAGATTTTGGATGTAAATTATATACTTTTTATTGTTGATATGATTTTGTATGACATTAAAAAGGGAGATAGAAAATATCTCATGAATGATCAAAGTTTTTAAGGAAATAAAGATTTATGCTCTCATAAATTAATAAAATTAGCATTTTGTCATAACTTTTTGAACTTGAAATTAAACATCTTAAGACTGGAGAAGCTCAAAGAATTTTAAACAGCAGATTAGGGCTTTTCAGGAGCTGTCAATGAATGGGTTTAGTTGTTCATTTCCTATAGATTTCTTTGTTCCCGCCTATAAGAGCTGGAAAAAAATTCATCTGTTTTGATCATTTACATTTTCATATCATTTAAAATTCCCTTTTAATGAAGCAAATTCTGTGTTCTTGTCTTTGGAAAATTCCCTACCTGTAGCGAGGTACAAGCTTATCAGTTGAACCTTAGTTAAAATTGGTTTTTGCCTTTACTTTGCTATATAGTTAGCACATTGACTTCTGATTACTCTTTTCCTATTCCCTCATGATAGTCTTTATTCTTCCTTTAGAAAATCATCAAGTAAGAGTTGAATATATTTATGGTTTCTGAGTTCTTCCCTAAGATAGAATATGAGGTCGTAATTTCAAATCGTTTGTCAATTTCTCTGGGGAATCTTTTCCATCCTGGCCATATCCTGGTGCCATATCCTTTAAAATGTGTTCAGTTTTTTTTTTTTTTTTCTTTATACTGGACTTGCCACGGAGGGTTAGACCCAAACTAGGGGAAAATAAGTTAAATCTATCATATTTATTTTATAAATAATTTTTTGTACAAAGTTATGAAAATCCTCTGTTAGTGCTGACAAGTTAATATACTTGGGGGAAAAAAACCCTAATGTTAAATTATAAACTTTGAATCATTTTGCCCAGTATTTATGTGAGCTTCAAGTCAGTGTAGCTGGGAGTAGGTAGAAATTGATGTTGATAAAATTTAAGACTCCACAGCAAAGACTAAGATTTTGTTCTTGTTCTGATACTCTCCGTGGGTGTACGTGACCTCGTCACATGTATGCTCCTCTCTCGAGGCTGCATTCTGCTGTGATGATTAAAGATGATTTACTTAGTTGCTCTCCTTGTCTCATAGCACAGCGTGCAGCAGTGGGTTAGATTTAGGCTAACCAGGCATGGAAATTCATGGAAAATTTGGGTTGATTTGCTGCTAACCGCTTCTATAGGATTGTTTTACTGGCCATAAACTGTCCATAAGCCCTTTTTAATCAGAAGAGGTTTAGCTCTGGGCAGCTATTTTTAACTCTTGAACAAACTCATTTCACAGGATTACAGTGGCTCCCAAGAGTTACATTGAGAATTTAAATCACTAAGATGATCTGCTTTCCCTTTTGAACTTGAACAGAGTGAAGGGAGGGGAGCACAGTTGGGGAATTGTGAGTGTGGTCACAGACTCCTTTTGCCCATTCTAGTATCAACCAGGCTGTTCGAGGAATCCTCCAGGCTCAAAACACTTCCAAAATGTCGCAGGCAGGCAGAGTAAAATCCAAGGCAGTGTGTTAATGTGTGTGTGTGTGTGTGTGTGCGCACACATTCGTGCACACATACTTGGCTTATAATATCATTATAGACAACTCTCTCTGCCGGAGACAATTAATGGCATCAATCTAAGCCATAGTCTCAGGTCATAATACATTTTGTCAGGGTTTGTGTTAAATCTAGATGGTCAGAAGTGGTCATTTTTGACCAGCAAGCTAAGTCTGACCCACTGTTTGTCTACACGGTTGGCCCTATTATGGTCTGAGATTTCTTGAAATGCTAAGACTGTTATCATGTCTAACTTTCTTCCATGTGGTGGATACACACTTGAGTGGCTAAAAAGAGCTGGCCCAGTATTTCACGCAAACAGGGAATCCACAGTGCAGTTCACTTAATATAATATCTGACAGAGTGGACGGATGCAGTCGTCTGCCTCTGTCAATATGAGAACAGCAGAAACAAGCATCACAAGTGCTAGGTCAGCTCGACAGTGACTTTCTCTGATACAGAACTGGTTTTAGAAATCCCCCGCGGCAGATCGATGAGATGTACCGTGAACAACTTTTAAGAAAGTAAACAATTAATAAAAATAACCCAGTCATCTGGAAATATTGTCATGAATTCTAAATGGACACATTTCTAAGCCTAGAGCACATAGTAATGTGATGTTTTGTGTGGAAAGGCTTTAATACTAATAATTTAAAGTAAACTGTGATACACATTTCTTCAATTCTCAAGGTGGGAAATCAACATCCAAAAATATCAAGAGGGACTCACACACAAAACTTAGACCAGTTTTCTGAAGGTCAGGGCACTCTGGTTAGCATGCTCAAGAGAGAAAAAGGAGAATGGAGCAGAACACTATTAAAATATGTTTAAGAAGAGGTGGACTTTTTAGCCAGTAACAAAAAGATTACTTTTTTTTTGACAGTGTTTTCATGAAAAATATGTAAGGTTTATACTTTATTCTCAGAAAGATCCTAGATGCTGTCCTGGCCCAGAAGGAACTTCGTGTGTGTGTATGTGTGTGCACGTGCATACGTGCTGCATGATGGGGGAGTACAGATAAGTAAGAAATGGTAAAAATGCGTTTGTATCAAGGGTCAACAAGGTGTTGAGACACTAGTGTTCATTTTGGGCACTACTCATCTCTGCTTTGGGGAATGTTTTCAAGGCAGGAGACTGAAAGGTCAGAACTTGTCATTGAAATGTAAAGAAGGATTTCAGTTTAAGCAGAGGAGGGGAAGTAGGGTACAGAGAGGGAACCGACAGCAATATCCTAGGTGTGGTGATGTCATTGCTTGGCCACAGACAATGAGAACACAGTTTGCTCAGAGAACACTTTCCTTCAAAATAGTTACTTGTGATGATTTTATTCCACATTTATTGCAAGAGCAGTTGGAATCATTAAAATCCTAAAATTCATTTTTATTTTTTACAATTAGCACCTCTTACATGTTGGGTTTCTTTTTAACATGACTGTATCATTTTTTGAGTCAGTCATTGAAGGAATTTCCAGCATAATTTATTGTTCTTTAAGCTTATCCTGACTCTTTAGCATAATTGATTTCCTCTTTGGAATTGGCTGTGAAAGCTTTTATGAAGTTGACACTACTTCAGATATTTTGTTGGTCGTTCATGTAAAGTTGCCAGTTTGTATAAAAATAACCTTTCATAATAATTTTATATATTTTGCTGTTTTTCTACCAAGTCTCCTGATTTTTTTGTTCTTCTCCATGTATCTCTTTTCTTAGTTAAAGAAATTTCCTTTGTCTTTTTCATGTGTGACAGTGTCAGGGAGGCTGTTAAAATGATTTATTGCTATTTCTTTATATGATGGCATAAGAATAACATTTTCCAGATTTATTTGTGCAGGGATTGTGCTCTCAACTCCATGATACTATCTACTTAATTAGAAATGTGAGTTTCTGGATGTTTGTGAACTTTGGGAGTTATATATTTAGTGGCTACACTGACAGATCTGGCTTTGAGATACTTGAGCTTGACTTTAATTATTTAAGTTGAAATATCATTGAAAATGTTACAACAAACAGATTTTCTGTTTTTCTTTCCCAGGGCAGAAAGCAGAAGACTTTTCCTAATTTTTTTTTATCTGCTTTTTCCTTCTGCTCTTTGGAGAGATGAATAAAAGCCCATGTTATTTTCTTATTCCTAGTTATCTAAATTTGCACAGAATTGCTTTATGGCATAGTCAGAAGAAATGCTCTATAATAAGATGTAGGTTTAGGGTTACCTTTATTACCATGGACAAATCACTGAAATTCATTGTAACTCAAATTTTTGTTTTCTATTTATTTAGGTTATATTGTCTACCATAGGCATGGGATGCATTCAATTTTAGAAGAATTTAGTGAGGCAGTTTTAGAAATTAGACACTATTTTTTGCAAACCATACACTCGTGCCCACAAAATAAAGATAAAGTTAAGTGTTCACATGATCAGAGAGCTAACATAGGACGGACTGCTGATTCTCAGGATGGACGTTTACTTGAGCTGAGGAGAAAGGAGACTTGAGGAGTACATACTTGAGTGGGTTTTTGAATAGCATTTGAGTTTTGAGAGCTGTGGAAAATGTAAGAAATTTAGAAACAACAACTTTACTATAAAGGCTTAGAGTCACTAGCTCTTGGACCCGCAAGGAAACTAGTTCAATTTAATTGAATCATAGGTAAATTAAGTATATGTTGAAAAATTAGCTAGAAAAAATAAATTGGTCAAAGATAATAGAAGTTCTAGAACATAAAATAGAATTTAGTGTTTGTTTTGTGACTCTGAGGCATTGGGTTGTCACAACAAAAAGGAGAGACTTTGGTGACATTTAGTCTTAAGTCCTGTCTCTCTATTTTTTATGTTAAACATTTAAATAATGTCTCGGAATATTGGGTTCCTCCTCTATAAATTAAGACTAACAATATCATCCTGCTGGTTGCTGCAAGAATTAGGGGTGCTGTTCATGAAGAGGCTGACATGAAGTAGTTGTTCGCTAAGGTAGCAGCTGATACCCAGAGAATGAAGGGCCTTTAATGGGTGAATTCCAGAGTTGCTTTCTATGCTGAGTTCCTGTGATCCTTGAGTGATAGGTTTACTTAGAGAGTCACAGACTCAGAGGCAAAGGTAACCTCAAAGGTAACCTCTTGGTCCATTGACTGTTGAGGGCAAAGGCCTCCATTACAAGCTTCCTCATTGTGTTTCAGAATGTCAGTCATCTGATCTCTTGGGGGAACTTGCAGTTGTGAGAAAATTGCAGTTTTATAAAGCAGTCCTTCCCATTGCTGAACATTTAATGACTTGGAAAGTTTTCTTTACATTGATCTAATACCTGCTAACTTCACACATTAGATCGCAAATCCTTCATTTTAGAGCTGTCAAATAAGAGCATCTCTTCCACATGACAAGTTTCAAGTATTACCATGTGTATATAATTTTCTCTTTTGAGTTACTTCTGTGTACTTTGACTTCTAGACCAAATATCCTTGAATGTTTCATCTACTCATCAAATGACATTTTCAGAATCCTAATCCTCTTGGTTATGTGTTTATTCCAACTTTTAAGTATCTTTTTTGAAGCTGTGATTCCCAGAATTAAAAAAAAAAAACCTGATGAGACCTATTTAGAAATAATCACCAGATCTTGCTTGATCTAGAGAATACATCAGTCTATCAACTGTTGCTTGTGGAATTTTACATGTGGACAAAGCCTGGTCTAACTGCAAAATATTTGAATTGGAATTGGGTGCAGCTATTTGTACTTTTATAGAGACACTGATGATTTTGATATCTAGCTCAGACTGAAAATTACCTATTTAGACACTGTATTCAAATAATAAAGGAGATCACATAATGTTTATGGTGGCCCATGTAACATTGTTTGTATATAACAAGTCTGGGAATAATTGAAATCCCTGGGAGTCTTTTTCAGCTTTTTCCTACATTTGTAACCTGCACCTTCTAGAACCTAGATCTAAGACTTACCATTTATTCCTATTGAACCTCATTCTGACCATTTCTAGCCATCATTCTATTCTACCCATATTTTTTTTCAATCCTACATATCTCATTCGGATAATCTTTAAGCATTCATTCATTCTGGCTAGGTGCTCTAGAGTAATAAATACTATGAAAACTATAGATTCACACCTGTCCTTTATCACTTCTCTTCTCTGGTGTGTGTTATGTATGACTCTTACTTTTTTCATATTTGACATATTTATTATTTTGCCTCATGCTCCAGCTACCTTCCCTTTCTAGGTGGCAGCTCATGCCCGTGGAGTTGTTCAACCCTTGTAGCCTGGCACTAAAGCTACATAGTTTAGCCTTTGGAAAGAACCTCATCAAATGATATTGCTGTAGCCTTCTTAAGCTGATTTTGGCTGCAAGTATCAGGACCTGAACTTAAAATGTGTTAGATAAGAAGGGTATTCTTCATCTTACATAGCAAGACCTTTAGAGGTAGGGCATTTCTAAGGTTAATTAATTCAACAATTTTCTAATGTCTAAAAATTCTACTTTCCAGCCATCTTTTTACTCTGCATTCTCAGCATTTTCTTTCAGGCTAAATTACTTTATGATCCAAAATGGGAGCTACTATTTTATAACACTCTGCAGACATGAAAATATCCAGGAGAGAAGACGCCCCTTTCTCCTTTCTCCTTTTCCCCTTCTTCCTCCTCTTCTTCATCGTCTTCATCTCATCAGCATCCTCTCATGAGCATCCTCTCATCAGATGTCCTCTGACCACATGTCCTAGCTCATGGCAGTCACTTGCAAAGGGACCGGCAGGCAGTGATCCATCCCCAAGTCTAATGCTGTAACTAATTCTAGAAATATGGTCAACTCCCCTGACGTCAAGAAAGGACCTAATACCTGCTAACAAATGGGATTTCATGAACGTGACCCAAGCAAAGCTGGTTTTCTATGAGCAGAGGAGAAGGTGGGTACAGGGAGAAATTCTGGATAAGCAACTTCTAGTGCTCAGCGTATTGCTAAAGCATATTCACCAGCACTTTCTTCTGATGTCATTATGTCAGTGCAAATGATCAAAGTCTTTGAGAGGCTACAAATGGTGACTTGCTGCTGAAGATCAAGCACCACTTTATTGGGCAAAGGTAAAAGAGTAAGCTATGTTGCCGACCACAATTTGATTTCTCTCTAAAGCAAATAATCCGAAGCCACTTTTAAAAATCAGTTGTGTGTGGCTCCAGGGTAACAGTCTTTTTGTGAATTGGGCTGTGGGTGGGAAAGGGAGGACCCACAGCTGCAGCTCTTCTAAGCAACAGTGCCTTGAGTTTTCAGCTTTCCCTTCAGTTGGACAGCCTTACAACAACTCTTTTAAAGAGGAATTAAAATTATAGTTTTGCAATTGAGAAGTAATGGGGAAAAAAGGACTAATTGAGATCTTTGACAGAGCAAAGTATCTGAGACAGAAAATCTTCAAAGAGCTAGATAATTAAGCATAAATTAAAGATGTGTTTGGAAAAGTTCATAAAAAGTCAATGTAATATTTCTAATTGACCCTAGTGAAATGTAGAGTTAGGGAACAGAGAAATTGGCACAGACCTAGCATACAGTTTGTGGAATTCATGCACTATGAATTAATTAATCCCTTTCCAAGAGCAAACCCGAGGTGAGTCAAAGTCTGTGGCTTTTCCTTGATTTCAGTGCTAACTCCAAGAAGTGACTGACAGATTTATGAGAACAGATAGAACAGAAATGTGTGGCATTGACAGAAGAAAATGAAACTGGCAATAGGAAAGAGGTTTTCCATTTGTTGCAACCACATGTGTGTGGAGAATTTACGCGCATCGTTTCATTAGTATTTGTGGCCCTTTGAGGCAGGTAGAATGTGAGGCAGGCATAATCATGAATTATGTAACTAATTTTAAATTGTGATGTGTCATACAAATGCTAGATATTTTTAGTCCACATCCTGCACACAGGGTAGTCTGTTGTTGGGCATACCCATTTTCAGTTCTAAGGCTGACAATACCAAAACCCATGCATAGGTCAGTGTTTAGCTAGATGAGAATTATAAAGGAATTTTACTGACATTTATTCCCAAAGTCTCATCATATTTAATAAATGCAGCAAAATAAGAATAATTTGCAAAATAGGAGCCACAGCACATCTTGAGACTGCAGATATACATCTATATTTTAAGTTAGCAAATAGTAGGACAACCCCTCCCTCCCACCAAGGTTACGTCAATAACTTTGAAGTATTTTATGTTCAGTTCTTTGGGTTTTGGAAAATGATGCATCCTGATGGCTCGCATAGAATAGAGCGCTATTTAAAATACTCCTCCACGTATTCTTAAGCCTTGATATGGCATAATGAATAGAAGATTCAACCTGATGGCAAGTATTGGTGTGGATAGGGAGGGGCCATACAGAAAGAAAAAGCCAGGTACAGACATCTAAGTGAGCTTGGCTTCTCTCCACATTCTGTTTGGGTTCCAAGCAATTATTTTCTCTGTTTGTCAGCACTTGGGGTCACCATTGCTTCGGCCCAAATAAAGAAACTCATTAGTAAAAGATGTCCTAGAGAACAGCATGACTCATTTAGATGAAAAATTGACGGCAAAGAAACCCCTCGCTAATAATATTCTGGAGTTATTTCTGAGAATACAGGAGATGCAAGGGATTATTATAGGTATAAAGGGAAATTCTGAATGAAAAATTTGTACTCTTCTCTATTCCAGACCAGCTAGTTTGGAAATGAGCACAGGCTCCACAAAGACCATTAACTATGACCTTCCTTAGAACTCTACCATTGTTGTTCTTATTTTTCAATTGTTGAAGATAGAAATCAGTCACCAAGGTAATGCGTTCTCGGGTTTTCTTAGGAATCAGTAAGGCGAGTACTGGGCATTTGTGTAAAAAGGAAGAAAAAGCAGGAGCAGGGCAATTAGCCTGGGATTTCAGGCAGGCGGTAACAAGGCATCTTCAGTGCTCTTCAATCATTACACATAATAAGCACCCTCGATTTTTTGGTAGCAATTTGCACACACAGAAAGTGATACTGAAATAGTTCTTAGATATTTCCTTTGTCATAGACATAGTGATTTAAAGCTCATCTCATATTTTTTCAGAGTTGGTGGGGGTGGGCAACTGTTGGAAAATATTTTATTTTCTCTTTGAGAAGCATATTCCACTGTAGATGAGTTTTCAATGGAAAATTCACCTGAAAACGTATTTGTGAAAGATTTGAGGTGCTTCTATTTGAAAAGACATACATGCCTAAGTGTCCTTAGATCTGAGCAAACTTCAAGTATTGGCAAAGAGAAGTATGAAGAGAAGGGAAGCAATGTGCAGATTTGTTTTGAGAAGTTCTTCTGGGTTGACCTGGTCTTCGTCACCCCATCTTCGTCAGCTGTTGACACGATGATTTGACTTCACTATAGAGTAGACACAAAAGCATAAGTAATCCAACAAGCTCAAGTCGCTACCAATTCGTTTGAATATGCCGAAATATACCGAGGGTGACGATGACACACTGCGTCATTGCTGCCCTGTTATGTCCAGTTACATGTTTAGACTTGAAAAAAGTAAGGATTTGAAATAAAACATAAGGCATCTTACTAGTGTGAGGTAAGAGTGATTGATATCAGGACAGGACTGATTGTTGCAAATATGGCTTTTAAACTATTGCCATAAGTATTTTGCACCATTATATTTCTGTATTATCCTGATGAAAAAAATGTCCTGATTTAGACATTTCTAGGTCTGTTAGAATGTAGACCTCATCACGTGTCTTCAGGCTTCATCTCTCCCCTGAATGCAGCTGTTTCCCCCTGGGCAGGGGGTGCTGGGCATTATTTCCTTCCTTCTGAACCAAATCTATAGATCCTCACTCAGTGCCTGCCTCAAAGGAACGCGTGGGCTGTGCTCTCTGGATTGCTGAATTCTAGTAACTGTCTGTTCATGTGTGCTGGCTGTTCCATCCCTCTTTCAGAGAAAAGGGGAAAATTTGCTTTTCTTTGAAGACTTTTTAGGATGTGCAGGAAAATGTGGCCAATAAAAAAGACACATCTGGTTCTCCTTAGTTGGGGAATTTATAGGAGGTAGTCTCGCTGTCAGGCCAAGGGTAGCTGATAATATAAAATAGGATGTTATCAAGCCATTCCAGAGGATCTGGAAGACTCCTGCCAGCTGTATTTTGTGACTCTCCTAGGGACAAAAGAAGAGCTCATTATGTCCGGAATTTCCCCAGCTAGTTTCTTAAAATCAAACAGTAAAACTGCAGAAGGACAAAGCCTCTTTTTTCTTCTCCAGCAACCAGCAGGGTGTTCACTTTTGACACGCAGAAGCCTGCCAGTTTCCAGCTTCAGGGACTATGGGCAGGAATTCAGGCTGTGATTATTGACAGTAGACAAGAAAGACCCGACAGGTCTTTAACGTCAACAGTGAGGAAACTGAGGACATGCGTAGGAAAGGCGCTCTTCCCTTGTGTGCGGTCGGCTAATGTTTGGAAGCTCTCCAGGATGGCTCCTGCCTGCGTTAGACTTTCATTCCCCAGGTCTGCATTCCCCTGTCTGGGAGGCATCTTGGGCCTCCTAAATCTCTGCTCTTCACAGCAACAGTTTAATTTTCTTTTTCAGCCTCATATGACGTGATTCACTGACCTTCATCTTTTCTTGCTGACTTACACTCTACAGCTTTGAAAAGCGTCTGTTTCCATAAGCACGCTCACTGAGAGGTCCGCAGCTTTGAGGTGTTGGGGCTTTAGCCTTCTGGGTGGTGAGGCCCCCAGTCAGAGTCCCGATCCTAAAATGTTAAATTGTTGAAATAGGGCATTTGTGTGAAAATCAGGTGATGGGACTTTGTTCAGACTGCTGCAACCCATTACCGTAGATGGCAGGACTTAGAAACAACAGAAAGTAAGTTTTACAGTTCTGGAGGCCGGAAGTCTGAGGCTAGGTCGTCAGCAGGGTTACATTCTGGTGAGGAACCTCTTCTGGGCTGCTGATTATCTTTTCTTCACTGTATCTTCACGAGGCAGAGAGCGAGAAAAAGAGAGCGGGGTGGGGGTGGGGGTGGGGAAGGGTGTGTGTGTGTATGGCGGGGCAAGGGCAAGAGCGTGCGTGAGAAACAGCCAGTGCACTCTGGCGCTCTGTCTTCCTTTTCTTTTTTCCCCGTTTATTATTCAATCTTTTTTTAAAAATATTTTTTGTTGCATTAATATTGGTTCACATCATAGTTTGCATTGCAGAAGTGCAGCGTGTGCCCCCAACCCCACCCTGTTCAAATGTTGTTGCCTCAGTGCACCCTCTACCAAGGAGAAGCCCCATGTTCCACCACCAGAGACTCCTGTGCTCCCTTCCCTTTTTGTTCTCGTCCCCACTTCCTCCTCGCACTCCCTCCTGGCAGCCCCACCCACAGTCACTTTTCCGGGGTTAGTTTTCAGTTTGCTTGGCCTTTTCCCCAGGTCCTGGCCCCTGACCACTCTGCGAACTGCTGTCTTGGTCTTGCTCATCGCCTCCCTTGGCCCCTCCTCCAGATCCCCGCACTGAGGATCAGATGTCAGCATGTGCATTTTAAGGAGTGCAGACATTTGTTTCACACGGGATCTTCATGGGATATGATATGCTTTGGGGAGAGTGAAGCAGCTTCTGAATACGTAGGAGATATCAGAAGTGGACACAGGGAAAATATGCAGTGAGGCACGAGGGCCCCTGAGCTTCTCATGATTGTGTCTTTTGGACAGCGCACCAGCGCGCACAGATAGTTTGTCTGCCCCTCTGACTGACACTGTTCATTGATTTTAAAAAACCAGAGTCAAATCACTGATTTGTACATTCCGGCAGACTTCAAGGGCGTTCCTTTCCTCCTAGCGCCACGTGCTCTGGTGGGAGCCACTTCATCCAAGAGGAGAGCCACAGCACGGGCTAGAGGGGGAGCCAGAGTCATGGATCAGGAATGTCTGAGGATGCCTTTGAGGAATTAGAATTTATACACTATCCGGTGTGTTGCTGCTTGTCAAACCTGAAACAATTAGATTTAATTACCCTTATCCCTATCTCATGCCTGATCCATACTCAAATAGTCTGTTTTCCTATGCGCAAAATTTTAATCCTTCCTTGACACTGTATGCTCAATTATTTTTTTTAAAATCCTACCTACCTATATGTTGTAAAGATATTCAAAAGTCAATGCAAAGAGAGAAGGTGGTAAAGATTTTGATGATTTTTCCCAAGATATCGGTACTAGAACTTCATTAAAATAGTAAAAACAGCAGTATAGAATTTTGTCTCACATTTTAAGATTGAAATAGGAATGATTTTCTTTTATATTAATTTACTGGTTTGGAAGCTTATTTTGATGTTTTTAAATAGGGGTGTTATTCTTTGAGGGTTGTTTTATTTTTTTAGTTATCATGTTTGGTGTAGGTTGTTGCAGATGGTGGTTGTTTCGGCCAGAAACAAGAATCCCATATTACTATCATGATATCTTTCTGGAATCTTACCAGGTCAAAATCAAGAACGCCTAGGGTAACTTATGAGTGAATGCTCGAGAACCAAAGGAATTTGAGTCGTCACAAGGGAATTGAACTCAATGTTGTGTAGTAACACAGCATAAAATCTCCTAGGATTTTGAGAAAATAGTAGCTACTCCACTGTTGATCTTTTAACACAGGAACTCTCCTTGACATTTGCAGGCTACCCACCAGAGTCAGAGCATGTCAATGCTGCCCACTTCCAATTCATGGCGTTTGTAGTGACTTGCAGAGAACACAGCACCTTGCAAACAAAGAGCTTTTCAGGACCTCCCTGGTGGGGCAGTGCGTTAAACAACGCGCTAGGAAGCAAACTGCAGCCACTGCAGCACGAGTTTGATCCCTGCCCCTGGCCAGGGAGGGACCCACATGGCGCAGCAGACCTCTCCTGCCTTGCCCGTTGCTCCCCTCAGCAGTGTGTTTCAATCAGTCTGCCTGTTCTGCTCCCCGCTCTGTCTCTGGTGAATCCTCTCACCACCCACACACCTCTGGCCTGTACCCCAGCTCTTGTATGCATAAATAAATGAATATTAAAAAAAAGAGCTTTTCAGACAGCCTAGAAGAGAAGTTTCTGTTTTGAGTCCTTAATAGTTAATTCAGTAACATCGCAGGCAGTAAAGCCGATCGAGACAGTGAAGCTCTCAGCAATCATTTTAACAGACTAAAACTCTTAGTGGGAAAACTGATAAGCCTATCATTCACAGTACCTGGGGAAATAAATGAACCAAAGCAAGGATTAAGAAAATGTGCAGTTGGAGGAATGTATCATCTAAAGCAGATTTCTTAAACGCCAGTATGCCTAAGGGTCACACGAGGCTCTTGAGGGTTGTGACTCAGTTGGTTTCGCGTGGCGCCCAGAGTCCTTTCTGCCGAGCTCCTAGATACTGGTGCTCCTGCTGGCTTTTGGAGCACCCAGAATCTAAATCGCCTTAAACGTACTCTAAGTTCAAGACTAGTGTATTTTTTTTTAATTTACATATATTTGACATCAATTGTAATCCCCATGTATTCCCCATCACCATCTCACCAGTGCACCATCACCTCGGTCCGTCGTGCTCCCATCTTCCCTCAACCCTCCCCCTCTTCCCTCCCCACCAAGTGTCCCAAATTTGTCCTTGTCGTTTCATTTTTGGTTTTTGTGTCTTTATTGTTGTTATTATTACTGTTGTTGTTCTTATTCCTTTCCTTGATCCTTATTTGGTTCCCTTATATTCCTCCTAGGGAAGGAGCCATCTGATATTTTTCTTTTGCCTTCTGACTTACTTCGCTGAGCATCATCCCTTCCAGTTCCATCCATGTTCCTATGAATGTGTCTAGTTCTTCATTTTTGATTGCTGAGTAGTATTCCATCATGTCTATGTACCACAGCTTCCCAATCCACTCATCTGTTTTTGGGTATTTAGGTTGTTTCCAGGTCTTACCTATTGTAAAGAGTGCTGCTATAAGCATAGGGGTGCAGGTATTCTTTTGAATCAGTGTTTTTGTGCAAGACTAGTGTATTAATGATTCTAATGACTGCAGGAAAAATAGAGAAAAGAGCAAAATCATACACAGACATTTTTTTGACAACTTACGTTTAAGCTAAAATGGGAGACTTTTCAGTAAGAACTAAGTAATTTATTTAAATGATACAACGTGCCAGACCATATATGTTCATGGAAGCAACGGAGATGTACCACCTTAGCAGGAGAGCCAAGGGAATGAGAGTGGTGACATCAGCCTGCTTCTCATTCTGCCTTTGCTGATTGGCTTTGGCCCAGGTACCTCCCAGTAGCCAATTTTTGCTTCTCTTTCCTCATCTCTAAATGGAATCATAGTGTATCCAGTTGTTAAGGGTCTTCTTAGTATTAAATGTGTAAGCAGGCAATTCAGAACAATGCCTGGTTTACACTTGGCAGTACTAAATGTTTATTTTTATGATTACAACAATAATAAGGTACTTCTAAACTAATTAAGAGTAAAAGGTTTAAAAAAACCACTTTTCAGAGGGTAGAACTTCTCGAGTCTGTTTTCTTGTTGAATTGTCTGTGGAGAATTATTTGAATAAACAACAAAGACTGAAACTTATGATTAGGTAAATAAAGTTACCAGTGAAATTAGAATGTACCATTTAGAGAAGAATGTTTTCATTGATGAAATGGTCAGATTATTTTTAAAAATATAGATTAAATTTCAACATGGTGCTTGACTTTTCATGATTGTTAGAATGGCAATCATCAAAAAGATAAGAAACATCAAGCAGTGGTGAGGCTGTGGAGACAGGAAATCCTTGTGCACTATTGCTGGGGATATAGATTGTGCAGTCTCTGTCAACAAAATAATGGCAGTGTCTCCAAAAATTAAAGCTACCATATGATTCAACCATTATACTTGTGGCTATTTATCCAAAGAAGACAAAACCACTAATTCAAAAAGACTACCAATTTCTGTCTCTAGTTGTCTGTCTTATTCTGATTGATTGGTAGGCATTTATTTTCATATTCTGAGCATGAGTCATTATTTGGTGCATGAATTGCAAGTGTCTCTGCGTTCTGTGGCTTGCCATTTGCTTTTCTGCTTGTCCTCTATTGAGGAATAGCTGCTCCTAACTTAAATGCTTTCAGACATCATGATCTCTCTTTGGTGGCCACTTCAGTGCTGTGTAAGAAATGATTGTCTACCCCAAGAGGAAAGATCTTCGCCTAAAAGCTTTGTCATGTTAGCCTCCACACGTAGATATATAATCATCTGAATCTGCTTTTTCCATGTGTAGGAGTGAAGATTCACTTTTTGTTTAAAATGAATAGCTAATTCATTCAGTATTGATTTAGCAGAGATTGCCCTTTCTCTGTTCTCCATCATCAAACTTGCCATAATTGACTTGTGCAATTAGTTGTCATAATTGGTATGGGTTTGTTTCTGGGTTTCTGTTTTGTCCCATATATCTATATTCTGTTTTTATACCAATTACTCACTATGTTAATTTTAAAAGCTTTAGAATAAATTTGATACTTGGTAATTGAGGGTCTCTAGCTTTGTTCTTTAATATTGCCTTGGCTAATCTTGGCCCTTTGTATTTCTATGTAAATGTTGGCTTATCAATTTAAAATGTTAAAAGCAAACTAGTGGAATTTGATTGTGATTACACTGAATGCAGGGATCAATTGGGGGAGAACTGGCATTCTTACCATGTTAAATCTTCCTATTTCTGAGCATCACGGATTTGTCTGCTTTATTTTCTTTAAATAATATTTCGTAGGTTTTTGGTGTAGAAGTCATGAACATCTTTTGTTAGATTCATTTTAGGGTATTTGAAAGTTTTAATTCTATTTTCAGTGATACGTTTTCTATTTTTTTTTTTTTATATTTATGCATACAAGAACTGGGGAACAGGCCAGGGGCATGGGGATGAAAGGATTCACCAGAGACAGAGTGGGGAGCAGCAGCATAGGCAGATTGACCGAAATACACTGCTGAGCGGAGCAGCGAGCGAGGCAGGAGAGCTCTGCTGCCCCATGTGGGTCACTTCCCTGGCCGGGGATTGAATTCATGCTGCAGTGGCTCTGGGTGCTTCATAGTGTGGTGCTTAACCTCTTGTGCCACCAGGGAGGCTCCTGATTTCTATTTTTTAATCTTTCTTTGATAAGTAATATCAATTGCAAATTGATAGCAAATTGATTTTTGTGTAATAGTCCTAATTCAGTATCCTTGCTAAATTTGTTAATTAAAATCTAATAGCCTTTGTGTGGATTCAGTTATTTTAATTTTAAATCTATTTCAGTATTCATTGAAGGCAATTGAATTAAAATTATCTCTACTGGTGTTTTAATTGAAAAATAAAATTGGAATTTTAATTTTTAGATATTAATTGGCTAATAGTTTTAACTGATATTTATAATAAAAAACCTGAACTCTATAACTGTGTAAGTAGGTGCTAGAAAAAATGGAATCATTATCTCTCCTGTGTCCTCATGTGCATAATACTCTTGAATAACTGTGTCTGCGACTCTGGTCTTTAGTTTTCTCATCTACAGCGTGATGACATTGGATTAGACAGGTTTTATTTCCTTTTTATGGGGGGGGTGGATGCCCTGGAGAATTTTGGATTCATGGCTGTGCTTTCAGAGCCCTCCCCCCACCCCCCCCACCCCTTTCCTTTGCTCCTCCCCTCATTGTATTGGGACTACAGGGACAAGGAGCCTCCCATGATCTCATTTTGGGTGAGCACAGCAGGTGGGGTCAAATCCACTCAGCAGCCACATCCCTTGCTGGGGCACTTGGGGATTTCTGTCTTCCTTGGACTCGACACACTGGCTGTGGGGACACGGTCGTATTCCAAGTTTGCCTTCAAGTATTTCCCTTCCTAACCCCCTAAGTGCTGCCATGGCGTGTTAAACTCTGAATGCTGTTTTCTGGGACTTTGACTGCCCTTGGGTCTACACCTGGAGACCAAACTGCTAGTCCGTGTGCTCCTCTTACCATGTTCATGAGGGTTAAACTTGAGAAGGGAGGTGACGACTTGCTATTTGACCCTGTCCCCATCACAGAGCTCTTGAACCTTTGGTTGTCTTCTATATTCCTGAATGGCAACTATGGTTACGTTTGAAGAAAATCTTTTTCTCTCCAAGGAGAGCCTGATATTCCTGATATTCACCTTCCTTTGGATGCAGAATTCTTGCTAGATTGAATACTCAAGTGAGTATTGAGCAGAGAAATGCAAAAGCAGAGCATTTGATATATTTCCAAACACTAGCTAGCATCCTTATTGTACGATGGCATACTGTCTCTCTCATGTTCCTTTATCTTCTGCTTCTTTTTCTATCTGATATTAGTTTTGTCAAATGTCCTTGAAATTTTATGTGGCAACAGTAAGAACATGTTATACAACTTCTGTCATAGGATGTGATAAAATACCTCTGCTATTTATGTCATATTTGTCTTCTCTGATGATAGATATTTAATTGGTAAAAACTGGGCATGTGCTTATTGGGAACTCCTCTGTGCTGAGCAGTGAATTAAGCACTAGGGGAGTGGCACAAGACACCACAGCTGTCTGTAAGGAACTTCAAATATAGTTGGGCAGACATGACAGTACAACCCAACCTAAGCAGACAACATCGACTTTAGGCATTGACGAGAATCACTATACAAGGTCAAAGAACAACGAAACTGAGAGTCCAAAGTACCTGGGGATCACCTTGTGGAGTTTTCATTCAAGTTTTGATAGGGTGATAAATTTGGGAGGTGCCGAAAAGTCAGAACTGAGCTACAACCAGAAGACATGGAGAATGGAACTGGGAGGGAAGAGCTTGGGAGCCGTAGGGCACTCTGTCTACAGAACAGGAAAGATTACATTGAAGAGCAATGTGAAATTCATGGAATGTGCAGGAAATTTTAAAAGAACAACATAACCAGTAGACATATTACACATTTTTAGTTGTTGCCCCCATGGGTCCCTTAAGCTCAAATGGTGAAAACCAGTATCACTGGACATAAAGCTGAAAAATGTTGACCCCTTAAGGCTGTATCTCTCAGCTAGCCAAGGGGTTTATAAAATAGATCACCTGTGGAAATTCCCTACTATGAGAATGAGAACTGGTTACGTAATTCCTATGTTTTTAATCTGAGAGAGGAGGGAAATCCAGAGACAAACAGCTCTTCAGTTACCTGAGGTGTCCTAGGAATGTCCACAAGAGCAAGATTGTGACTGTTTTCCTATCTCCCCTCTCAGCACCACAGAGAGGTGCTTCAAGGTGTCTTGATGAGAATTTAATATGAGATCCATAAAGTTTTGGGGTGCTGGTAAGCAGAGGGCTGGTCCTGATGATCTAAAGACCAAGGGAAGAGCTAGTGAGCAGTTTATAAGAGCGAAACAAGGTGCTGAGTAGGCACTAGCCTGTTTCTGCATCTTGTTAGAAGATTCCCTGTTGGATGGATGTGCGCCATGAAAGTGAGGGAGCAGTCTCGAGGCTGTCTAGATTTAGTCCCACAGGTATTACAGACGTTCTCCTGGTCTCAGCAAATTGAAGCTGAAGGCATGGCTTGGGGCTGTGGATATAGTAGGTAATTCAGTGAAACAGTCTGATTCACATCAAAGATGGTTCAGTGCGTGGAGAACCCAGAACATCATCCACTGGTTGAGATCAACTTTAAATACACACCCATGCGCTTGGATTAGTGGCGATTCCCTTCTAGTGCCCATATAGTGACTCTTCCCACCTTCTCTCTCATTCTACTCCCATATCCCAGAGGCTTCGGGCCCAAGGTTAACTGGTTGAAAGAATCTGGGGTTAAAAACAGGACTAACATATGCCTCTTCTTTAACTATTGTAGAAGATTCTAGCTATGAAGGAGGGCAAATCAAACTTTAAGTCAACTTTTTATATGCAGCTTAGTATTCTAATTTCTAAGTTAAGAATGTGTTTGGTAACTCAATGTCACTATAAGATATGTATATTTTTTAATACTGACTTATCAGTTTGGGGAAGGTCTAGTTCTTCTCAGAACAAAAGATGGTGAATTAATTTTCTAAACTACAATAACAAATTGCCCCAAACTGAGTAACTTAGGATAAGAGAAATTTATTCTTCGACAGTTCTGGAAACTCAAGTCTAAAATGAAGACTAATAGGTACATGCTCTCTGAAAGCTCTAGGGCAGAATCTGGTGAATGACCTTTTTTTTTTTAAGCTTCCTGTATTGCCAATGATCTCTGGAATTCCTTGTCTTGTAGGAGCTTCTCTCTGGTCTCTGCTTCTGTATTGCCATGTCTGTTTCCCTCTGTCTTATTGTCGTCACGTGGCATTGTCTTTGCTGTGTGTCTGTCTGTCTGTCTCATAAGGCTATCATGGTGGAATAAGGACTCACCTACTCAGTGACATCATCTTGACTTACATCTTAATTACATATAGAAAGATTCATTTCCAACTAAGGTCACGTTCGCAGGTGTTAGGACGGGACTTCAGCAAACCTTTGGGGGAAAATGATTCAATCCACAGTAGAAGATGTGCAGATTTTGGCCTGCTTGATTTCTGTACCTGTAAGGGGTGAATCCAAGTCTCTTCTACAGATATGCTTTACTCTCAATGTACAGTATGAGCTTTAGAATCTAAAACAGTGTTTTTCAGTCTTTCCCTCTTAGGGATACGACTAGTGGAAATGCCTCTCTGTATTTTGTCAGTTTTCCTCCCAGCGCTGTTATCTGTGTCTCTCTTCTTTCACATCCTCTGAGCATTTGACGGAGAGGTTGAGAAGCACAATGGGCACTGGAATCTGCCTCACGCTAGCTCCTCCCCACAGACTTCTGGTTCTTCATGTGTGTTATCCAGTTTCCTGGAAAGACATACTTCTACTTCCTGCCAGACCTAGTCTTTCAGAGTTCCTCTCCCATGTGAAAATTACTTAGAACAAATAGGAATGTCAGCCTGTGAGCTCCAGTTCAGAGGTTTTGTTTGACTTCTTTTTTTAAAGATTGTGTTGTTTTAAATCTCTCTTATCTGACTACAGGGTATTGTTTTGATACTTTCTGCTGCTGCAGAACACTAGGTATTGTTTCTTGTCAGTCTCTCCACCACGTTCTTGAAACAGTTGTATACACATATGTTTGCTCCATGAATTTGTTATTTCTTGAGTCTCTTACGGTTCATTATGGCATCTTTAAAGTCCACCCAAACCTTGGCTCACAGCACAGCTCCCTAGAGATTTTCTGATTGGGGCTGAGTATTCCCAGGAATAGACAAGGGCCATTTGCTTTACGTAAATCTTGACCTATATCACAGTTTCATGGAGGGCTTTTTTTATAATAATAAAATCTCAGCAAAATCAAGGGGAGCCACTACAGTGAAATGATAGCTTACTCCTTTGAAATACTGTACAGTCTTTCCTACTTACCTGCCCAAGGCAAAAGTGACTATTTCCTTTGTCATCTGAG
The DNA here is from genome assembly GCA_019455555.1 of Galemys pyrenaicus. Classification (NCBI taxonomy): domain Eukaryota; kingdom Metazoa; phylum Chordata; class Mammalia; order Eulipotyphla; family Talpidae; genus Galemys; species Galemys pyrenaicus. Next base: position 4,658,277 of record JAGFMF010011634.1, read on the forward strand.
AGCCTAATAAATAAATAAACTAGGTCATCTCCAATCTGACATGGTTTAAGTCATACCATGCGGTCATTTAAAGCGATGATTTTCAATGGGGTAGCAAGATTTTTTTATAAAGGGAGAATCCTAATAATATTGGTAGTAGTAATATTGATAATTATATCAACGAACATTCATTACTTTTATGTCTTTTGTATGTGTTTATCTCATCTATTTATCGTAGCTCTATGGAGCAGGGAGAATTATTATTCACATACAAAAGATAAAAAGTGAAAGCTTACAGAGTTTGATTTACTTACTCAAAATTCACATAGCCAGTAAGACGTGGTCACATTCTTATATAACTGTGACTAATCAATTGATAAATGCTGCATCTATGTTAACATATCTTCAGTCCAAGAACTCTTTTAAGGGGTAAATTTAAAATTCTTACCTGTCTCTATGACAGTCCTCTCTGGAAAGCTGCTGCTCAGACTTGAATTTCTTATACTCTAGTCTGAACATTCAGATAATGATGCAATAAGATCTTTTATGGGTTACCCCTCAAGATTGTTATATGCTAAGGGAGGGAATAAGATATATTTTCATAAATTTTGACTTCTATAAAATACTTTCCTCCTTGCTGCTGCATAGAAAAGCTTTGAAATTACATCTCATAAGGAGGGCATTTTGCAATTATTTACAGAGTCATCCCACAGTATCTCATTTTATCACTTTTGTGGAAAGACAGAATAGAAAACACCCAAACTTTCATGAATATTTTAAAATCCTTACTCACTGGGGGAGGGCAGAAAGTAGTTTAGATAATTGCAAATTCTGTTTCAGACAGTAGTATTCCAAGTAAATGTTCACTCCAACATGGCTTACTTCTTATCTTTTGAAATGATGGAAGCTAATACTTTTCCTTGCTCAAGTGCTATTTTTGTTCCCAATTGAGAAAAGAGAGACGCAAAGAAAAAAAGGCTGAGGATCTGCTGCTCTCTCAGCTGTTCTCAGCTGCAGGGGAGAGGGGACCTTTGGGGGAATTATTTGGCATTTAAAGCAAGTAGTTCCCAAGGTGGCTGCTGAATGAAGCTGAATATTTGTTAAATGATTTTCTTCTCTGACCTTTGTTGCTAATGAATCTTCTTTAAGAAGCATTTAATTGGTAAAAGGGAAGGTTGTTTTTACTAATCTCTTTTCTCTTTGCCTACAGAACCCAAAGAAATGGTGTTACCTGGTAGAAGATCTGCTGTCTTTTATGAAAAGTCAGACCAAGGTAATGTTTATTTTGACCTGATTTTATTTTAGGATGTTTAACTCTGACACATTACCCTTGTTGATTTTCTATGATCACTGGTTTGAGCTTCTGAATAACCCATCAGAAGTAAGTAAATTGGTACCTAAAAAGTAGAAGGAATGACCTGTGGTGATCACTGTGTTTGTGGACACTATATTCTGAAATGTACATAAACTTACCCCAAAATTGTCATTAACGTTTGATTTTTTGACATTTTACTTTTACATTTATGTTAATATTTGAATAGGCTCTTGACTGGAAGATTGTATTCTCTTTGTTTGAAAATAATTCCAATTCGTGAATCAGATTTACAAATGATAGACAATAAGAGAATTAGATCCTTGCCTGGGTACCAAGATGAGATTTTCCTTTCATTTAAGCATTAGTCAGAAGGCTTTGCATACTATTTTTTGAATATACAAACAAATTCAGTATGAATCTTAGAAAACTTCATCAAGTTTTCTAAAGCTATCCTCACAAAAAGCATATTTTTTTGGGGGAAAGATTGAATTATATCATACTGTTTGAATAGCAGGCCTGATGATGCTCGACAGATTGCATATTTAGTTACTAAATTCTCAAATTGCTATGTGATTTATTTACATATATTGGGCTAAGACTAAGAACACTCATGCGACTATTCTAATAACGTATACTGCTAAGCAGTGGAAGTAAAGATGCAGATATTTCATCCATGTATACTTTATGAATGAAACTACCAGCTCATAAGATCTTTTAAGTAGAAAAGTTTCTGAAAGGTTAGAATTGTGATGAGCCAGATTAAATTATCAATACTATCCACTTAAATACTTTCGATCATATGATGTCACTGTATGCATATGAATACAGAAAAATGGCTGTATTGAAATGTACGTTAGGCTGTGTACAAATTGAAACTGATTGGGCTTTATTTTTTGACAACTTGTTGAATTCCTAGCAGCAAATGATGCTAAAACAAAGAAGCATTTAAATTTAATGGCTATAGGCAGAAAACATGTTTCTATACTTTAATGGGCGGTTGAGCAAAAATATCTGATTTACAAACTGGAGTCTTTCAACTTATTTCTGGCTTTCAGTTCATTCTTCAAAGGAGGGGTAAACCCTTTGAAAAAAATAGCTTCTCTCCCTTACAGGGGATTTTGAATTATAGACACTTTGTTCAAGTTTCATCTGTACTAACACATTAATTCAAACAACAAAATATTTTTCAATGATTAATGACATTATTTGAGAGTTTCTGTTTGCATAGAACTATTAATTGACTCACCAAAGAGAAACATTATAGTGAGAACTGGACACTCTGTGGTAGTGGTTGAAGCTGAGCTATGTGGTAGGATATAGGCATCAGGAGCTAAATGGAAGAAAAGTGTTGAGAGGAAATCTATGGATGATGACACAGTAAAAAGAGAAAGGAACACTCTGAGATGGAGCCAGTGAAGAAGGTCAAGGATCCCTTAGAATAAAACTGAGGGATAAAAATAAAGGCTTCCTAGGATGCTTTCCTGTGAAGTTTTTCTTTTATCAGAGATGTGGTAAACTCCCTGAAAGAGTATTATCTGGGATGTGTGCCTTTGTGTGGAGTTGGTAGCAGGCTGTGAAAGAGTAATTGAATTGGGAAAAATGGCATTCATGGTGTCATCTCTCTAGTTGATACCTGGATTCTTTGCAGTAGGGATGTTTGTGATCTTATATATAAAAAAAAAGTCCTGTTAATAACATAATGTGTGCAAGTGTAGTGATGTTCTGTCCCTATTATCTCAGTTGGATTATGTGCATGTACATTGCATTGTAAGACGTACTGGTGAAAGTGCTATTTTAAAAATTTTTTTAAAAGATTTATTTATTCATACAAGAACTGGGGTATAGGCCAGAAGTGCAGGGCATGAGAGGATCCACCAGAGACAGAGTGGGGAACAGAACAGGAAGATTTGACTGAGATACACTGCTGAGGGCAGCAGCCAGTGAGGCAGGAGAGGTTTGCTGTGCCGTGTGGGTCCCCCTGTAGCTGCGGTTTGCTTCATAGTGCGTTGCTTGAACCACTGCGCCACCGGGGAGGCACGAAAGTGCTATTTTCAGGCAAAAGGAACTGCTCAACTTTTCTCAGTGGCACATGGGGACTAACGTGTCCTTTGTGCAGGACTCGCTTTGGCGATGGAGGTCCCTGAGAAGTCTGTTGGATGAACAGGCACCTTTGTGCATGCAGGTACCTGACAGTTCTACATCGGAGTCTTTTTGGGGGTATTTACATAGCTCTTCATGTATTGTTTCACTATGCGACGCTATTTCTGTCTATGAGTCATAATATTCATAATTTTGTCATTCAAAGAGAGAGACAACTTCAACTTGTCAGGTCATAATATTCTGTATACCTAGTAAGAATATATTTAAAAATAGAGACAGATATTCTGTTCCGTTTCATATAGGTTTATATGTCCTGGGAAGAGACTGAGTTTCAATTAAGAAAACTTTATGTCTGTAATTTATTTTTATTATATAGGAATATTAAGTTTTATTCTCAGATATATTTAACTTTTTCTGAAGGAAATTAAAAGAGGGTATTAACAATTTAGAAATTTTTTGATATATTCTACATTGAAATGTAGTTTTAGGATAAACACTGTTGGGAATTGAAGATAAACTGTGTCATCAGTTTAGTTTGTGGTGTTACTGATGTTCAAGAGCACTGAAAGTTATTATAAATATATTGTTTGGAGATTTGTTTCGTCGCAGTTTATTATTGGTTATAGAAAATTTTGTAGATACAATACATGTTGATATTTTTAAATGATAAAAATATTCTTGTATTTTAAGAGTTTGCCATTAATTATATTTTGTAATACTTAGTATCAAGTAGCAATGGGAAGTAAAGCATCAAAGCAGGAGGTTGGTTAATAAGATAATAACTATGGGTTTAAGTGAGTTAGAAATAAATCTACTCAGCAAAGCCAGTCAGAATGAAAAAAACAGATCTTGAACATTAATAGAACAGGCAGCTGGAGAAGATAAGACACTTTCACAGAGCACAGACATCAGCAAGCTTGTGAGGGGTCTGAGGTCAAGGGGCTGGGGAGGGAAAGGGGTAAGGAGTCACAGGGTGTGTATGTGCTGTGGCCCTGTTGGAAAGGCGTGGCAGCATAGCAGATGAACCCATGGAATATAAATGACATTGCTTAAAAAATACTTCTCTTGGCATGTGATGGAAGTTGTTATGTAACTGTCACAATATCCAAAATGGACTGTAAATCTGTTATATTTCAAAACTTTGAAGAAACAGCTATAAAATCAGGCAAAGCCTGCTTCCAAAGAGTACTCACCCTGCACGACAGAATAAATCACTGAACATTTTCAAAAAGAAGTGGTTAAAAGTAATTCCTTTTTCTTAAATTTATTTAATTGTATTTGATATCCCTGGTAGTCCCCAGGGAGTTCCCACCACCATTTCCCCCCTTGTGCCATCACCTCAGTCCCTTGTGCTCTTTCTGCCCTCACACCGCTGCCCCCATCTTTGCCATCCCCCCTCCCCTTTCCCCATCTCCCTCCCCTTCTTCCTTCCTTTCCCCTCCCCCCCATGATCCCTTTGGTTTATATTTGACCTTTTGATCTGGTTGAGTTTTTTGTTTGTTTGTTTTTGGTTGTAATTGCCCATTTCCTTGAGCTTTCTCTTTTTTTTTTTTGTTTTTTAATTTTTTGTTGTAGTTGTTGCTCTTTCACATTCCTCCTCAAAGTGAAGCCATCCGATATTTTTCTCTTGCCTTCTGACCTATTCCTGATGAGGACTTTACATGTGAAATCTCGAGTATGATCATTTGAAAGAATTTGCCTCTTTAGATTCTTATCATTTGCAAAAAGTTCATGGTATTCTTCACTCTCTGAGTATTACATTCTGTGAGCTATTCTACCTTTTGAACGTTTTTAAAACGTGCCCAAGACTAGTAGTAAGCCATGGCGTTGCTTAGAATTGGCTCCTCTGAGTTTGTTTTCTTCTGTCGAGTCTGCACTTATATTTCTTACCTTATATGTTTCACTCTACACCCTCAATATTCTTGTCTTTCCTTATATGGAAAATTCCACTCTGAATGCCTGGTCTCATAACCATCCTTATTCCAAAATCTACATACCCTTAAAAGTTCTCTTTAAGAACATTTCAGAGTTCCTCATCATACACCATGTGTTAAGGTTCTTCCTTAACACATCTCATTTAGTAAAATCACCTAGTAGCAGTGTCTGTGATACTGTCAATGATTTACATATTGGCTCCCTAGTTGTTCTCATATGTGTTGTATATATGTGTGTATATACATACATAGACATATATATGTACATATATACAAAAAAGGTTTTTTTCCCTTTAACATGGGTTCAAAAACAATCCTTTTCTTCTGTCATTCAATTTTACTTCCACTTGTGATTGAAGTAGAGAAAGTTTGCTTGAATGAGCTCCTTGCAGCTCTAGGATTTCCATTGAAGGGATATTTAAAAGACTATTCTGGTTACTATGAGAATTATAATTTAGCTATGCTTTGCATTAATTAACACTACCTTGACTACCTACTCTCCTTTTATCACATCTTTTCAATGAGAATAGAATTGAAATTCAAATATAGTAATTGTAAAGTGAATTCTTTTCAGCTATGGAAACACATTCTCTTTCCCAAGGGACACTTGCCTAATTTTAATCTCCCATTGGCTTGGTGCCACTTTGTGTGTGATGGAAGGAAGACTTAATCTGAGCTCCCCAACAAAGGTCCTGTTACCTAAGAGCAAAACACTGCCTTCTGAGGACACTATTGCATATCTTACATCAGAGTCAATAAAAGAAAAAAATGTTACATCTGCCACCTCATACATTTATTCATTTAGCATTTCAATGTTTATCTGTTTACCTACTAAATTCTTAAGTTCTCTGGCTAGCATTGGGGTATATGCAGAACTTAAGAGTTTTTTCTTCGTTCTACATACACACACACACTTTATATAAATATAATTTGTAGCTGATAGAGGCTACAAAATACTTCCCCTTTCATGCTTGTAAAAGTTGCCTCTGCTTATTTTAATTTTCCACATTAGTTTTAATTTCTTCCATGTTCTTTTGTACATCACAATTTATGTGAATGGTTTGTAAAGCCACACGTGTTAGCATTCCTGATAGCTGTTTTGGAGTTCTCAAGAATTACCGAATATTATGTCTAAGAATTTTGTGGCCATTTTGAATGTGTATATTTGTGGATGTGTGGTCTGAAAGAATGTGTCCCCAACGCCACAGCAGCATCTGTGTAGGCTGGTGACTAACGTGCCTACGTGCTAGATGTGGAGGTTAGGGAGGGTATAGTTTTGGAAGTTGAGGTGAAATTAAGTCTATTGGGAATGGGGCAGGACCTTTGGGAATTGTAATTCCCAGGGAATTGGCAATCCCTATTAGAGGACTAATTTTTGATGTTTGATAGATAGGCTTTGAGGGATTGGTGCCTCCTAGTCTTTAGCAAATGTGTCAATGTTCGTATCTTCAGTCCAGCATGACTTTGGAAGGGGAGGCAAGTCACTGGAGGCAGAATAGTGTGTGTAGAGGTAAGTGACTTGGGTGCACAGACTTCAGTGCACATCTGTGCTCTCTGGCTCTCTTTAGGTACTTCTTTTAATGCCTTTAGCATTTTAAAAATTGTGCCACTAGATGTCAGCAGCAACCTCCTAGGGTTCCTGTGACTTTAACTTAGGACAACAAAAATATGGCAGTTTATTAGACCATCTTATATGAGTAGTGGGTATTTATGTTAAAAGTTTAAGAACTGTGTTTTTGAGGCATGAGGAGGAAGATTACAAACAGCATAGTATGTCTTGAAGTTAGTTTTCAAACTGGTTTCTGGTCTCATGTTACAAATGCCTTTTAATTCTAGTATTCACTCTACCAATGAGATGGCATGAAGAGCTATGTGTGAGACCCAGTCATTTGTCAGGAACTACACCTGATGCCAGAGCTCTGAGCATCTGATTCAGTGCTTTATGATTCATTTATGCCACGATTGCATGAGCATTTGTGTTTGGGCTTGCTCGATCCTATTTTTTGTAGAAGTGATTTTGGTGCTCTAGCCGTTGGAAGATTGTGTGCTATTAATTTTTCAGTATCCACATCTGTGCACCGTTTACTTAGTAATGTCTCAGCTTTCCTGAATCTATGCTGTCTTGTTACAAGATACTCAGAACATTTTGATAGATGGCAGTGAGCATTGTGGATGTTTGCTCACCTGTTGACAAAGAAAATAGCCTTCAAGTATGAAGAAAATAATTTTTATGAATTGTAATTCATATGATTGTGTAGCCCTTAAAAGCAGTCCTTAAAACCAGGTAAGAGTCTCTCAAATACATTTTCCCCAGAAATGAAAAGGAAATTGTAGTGTTGACCAATGTTCAATATTATTGTCATCTCATTTTGAATTATATAGTAATATCTGGTCAAATCAGATTCACATTAGTGGGAGAATTTATGTTAATTTTTTGGGATTTAGTCAAGAACGCAGTCTTAGGTGATTGGCTAATAATTGATCATGGACCAAATAGTTTTTAAATGATTTTGAAAAGGGTAGAGTTGTTTTCATTTTTCTTCCTTGGAAAAATCCTGCTTTTAATGCCCTAAAAAAAAATCTTAAGAAAACCTGAAAAGGGAATAATGAATACATGTCCTTTTCTGGAACCAGTTATACTAAGGAAAATAGTAATGTAAATGTAATATCTTACGTTTGTAAGGTTTTTAAAAATTGTTAACAGTGAGATAAGCCAACAGTACCGAGGCCGAAGAAATCATAACTTTCACACTGAAGTTGTCATATTTGCAAATTATTGGTTAAAACTCAGAAGATTATCATTATGGTTCTTGTTTTTTTTGCATTTCTGTTTTCAAATTTCCAGTACAAGACTGTCCCAAGATTTCCTCTATGGCTGTGGTTGTTATTTTTTCATTATGTCTGTGGGTGATGAGACAAACATTTGAAATCATGCTGCAATTACTTGACCCAAGTAATTTCCTTACATGGAGCAGGTGCAATGAGTAAGTGCTGGCAGTGAATGGAAGGCATGTTATTAGCCAGATGTTCACTCAAGGCACTGTCAAAATCGAACCTGCTGTGGGAGCTCACAGCTCACTTGAACTCTGACTTCTAGTACTTAACCTGTCGCAGGGGTCAGGGTTGGGGTGTGACCTGGGCATCTGTCTTGAGTCTGCTATTTTCTCCATCATTTGCAAATAGTTAAATGACACAGATGTTCATAAAGCACTTTGAATAAAGATGCTACTGGTTTCAATAAATTGTTCTTACTTCACGTTAAGAAGCTCACCCCCATTTTCATGACACTAATGTATGTCTCAGCCCATGGAGGAAGGCATGACCAAAGGCCATAGAAATGGACCAACAGGTTTGGGCTTAAAAGGGCAGTCACAACCTGAGGTGGAAGTTGGAAACTGTTACAGAATACGACCCACGGTGTCAGTGGTGGGGGGTGACTAATCTGGGAAAGAATGTAGACCGTGAGGAGTAGACACGATCCTCACCCCCACAACACACGAGGGGCAGGTTCAGAGTTGCAAGGACTGGGCACGATCAGATGTTAGGTACTATATATGATGTGAAGGGCTTTGGAGAACGCCTGCTTTTAATGCATCAACAATAAATGATTGACTTCCCATGGTTAGGATATGCTTAGCTTTTGATACTTTTTTCTTATTTATTTATTAGAATTGCTAAACATTTAATAGATTGAGATGTTCATTTTAGCTCCCATAAAACTTGGAGTAAATATTTTCATTTTGAATTTTGTATTTTGGAGTTTAGTTTGGGAATTTTTTTTCTTTCAGAATCTTCTCTGCTCACATTCTATGTGGTACTGGTAAATTGTGGATAATAATAACAGCAAATGTTTATTGACTACTTAATTGATGCCAGCCACTGTTCTAAACATAGTACTAAAAATTATGACCTTCTGTTACCTCCGCTTCAGTTTTGTCATAATCATATTATAGTGGAACAAATATCCAGTGAATGACAACCATTAGCACAAGTCTACAGATTGTCTAGGTTAATGCTAATCTTAGCTGGGTTTGGGCTTATATCTCCAGTCAGCTGGCATATCATTTTGGTTGGTTTTGCTGATCTTGGCTGAACTGTTTCATATGTCTGTGACTTTGACTTCTGATTTGGCTTTGTTCTATGTGACCTTTCTTTAACATTGTCAACTGAGTTTGTTCTCATGGTGGCATCAGGATTCTGAGAGAAAACAAAAGTAGAAATGCTCTGGAAGGACCCTGGAAGCGAAGACTCACACTGGTCTAAAGCCACCTGGACTACATGCTGTTGACCAAAGCAAATCTTACGGCTAGCCTGGAATCAAGGGAGAGGAAGTAGAACCCACCAATGGATGAAAGGAGCTCAACATCACATAGTGTTGGTTGGATAAAGGAGAGCGCAGAATTGGCATCATCATAATCGAGCAGAATCTTTATTTTACATGTGAGAAAACTGAAGTGCATTGACATTTAACTTGCTGCTGAGGTTGATTTGTGAACCTTACCTGGCCTGATATGGATCTTTATCTCTCCAGACCCAGTGATTAGATAAGAGGTGGGCATATGACCTAAACAAAATTAATTGCAGCCAAGAGAGTTTCTTCCTTCAGGATGAAAAATTTTCAGGGTATTTAGAGTTTCCATTTTGTTCTGTCATTTGAAGGAGGTGATGAGACAGTTTAAAAGAAAATCAGAAACAAGAGACAGGAAACAGGATGAACGGGCAAATGAAAATGATGTCATTGCATCATTTGAGCCACTGGATCCATCCGTATTTGGTACTTTAAGTTTAGTTTCTTAATACATTTATTTTTTGTCATTAGTCTGGATTGACTAAAGTTTTATCACTTGAAGCCTAAATTATTTTATCTAACAGTGATGGACCATATTGCAAAATGGTTATAGTAATATATTTGTCCCATATGCTCTTCCAGAACCTCCTTGGCACTTCCTTTTCCTTGACCCTGAGTGGTATTGTGTCTTCTCTGATGATTAGAGTCCTATAGAAATGATGCAATGTGACTGCCAAAATTAGGTCACAAAGAAGATATAGAACCCTCTTGATTTTTTTCTTCCTGGACACTTTCCCTTGGAACCAGGTCACCATATTGTGAGAAAGTCAAGACATCATGGAGTAGCCAGTTGTAAGGTTTTCTGGCTGATAGTCTATTAGCCATGAGCCTGCAGCTTCTATGAGTCATGTGAGAGAACAAGCCTCTAGATGACCTCACCTCCCAGCTTTAGTGCCACTCAGGGATGTGAGTGCATGATCCACCATGGGCTTTGCCCACACTGTAGACTTATGAGCAAAAAGGTCACAGACTTAATCCACTAAACCTTGGGGTAATTTGTTAGACACTAACATTACATTCTCACCCTATACTTGCTTCTCAGGGCTCTTTCCTTACTATGGCATGTCAGGCCCTACTCCTGCTCAGTGACCACCATGCCATTGATTACATTTACTTTGATTTACCAAGTAGATAGGAACCTTTTTAACCACTTCACTCCTCCCTCCTCCCACCCCCACTGACTTTATAATATAGTTTTTAGTTGGTGAAAATCATCTGGATACATGGTTTGGAAATACCCATGTTGTACTATGCCCTCGTTAACAGGTTGGGGATACTTACTTGATGTACTTCCAGTACCATGTTATTGAATAGGGCCACTGCTATGCAGATGTGGTAATTTAAATTTGATTAATTAAAATTAAATATAATTGTAATTCAATTCTAGCTATACAAACCACATTTTTAGTGTGCAGTGTTTATATGCAGTGTGGTGAAGAGTGCAAAGTTATGGGAAATGTCCACCATCTCACTAATTCTTTTGTATAACTACCATGTGCTTTCACCTAATTTTTTTGAATGGTGTTGCTCTGATTTGTAACTCACATGTAGATGCCACAATTAACACCTTAAATACTGACAAAATCTTTGACCTTGAGCAGAATTCTGAAAGATATGATCTCTATTTTCATGAGAGGACAGAAATGAGGCTCTCTGCTCCAATTAACTGGGCTCTATTTCATTTACTTTCACATGAAAAGGTTGCTTTTTGTAGCCTTACCTACTTCCTACTTTCTTTTGTAGTTACTGGACATGTGGCCAATGATTTATTTTCTTGGCTACATCAGTTCTCTTTCCTCAACCTGGACTGATTTCAAACCATTTTCAAAACAATTCAACTCATGGATGTTTTCCTAGTAACAAAAGATATCCCTCTGAAAATACTTGGAAGCCCTGTTTTCCCAACAGAGAGTCCTCTTAGGAGCACACAAGGCTTCTGTTGACTTGAATGTGAACTCTGGCTGTGGAGTGGATATTACTTCCTTAAAAAAAGAAAAGAATATCTTCAAGGCAAAAGGGTCTTTATTCTCCATGGGTTTAAGTTTCCTTGAAAGCTTGTTTATTGATTTTCTTCATAAACAGAGTCTGCAAGCTATAAAAGAAGAAAAACAAATAGAAACAAGGAAATAATATCAGCAATCAACAAGTTTATTCATCAGCCTTATCTCACCAGTAGTCTGTCACATAGGGCTGTGAAATGAAAGCACTACAGCCCCAAACCCAGTTTTTATTACAGAGAGCCTAGAGTTGAACTGATTGAAAGGGAAAACAACACTAAACTTTCACACAAGATCCATCTGATTAGAAGAGGTTGTTGCTGCATTGATGTCATTGTGTGAGGAGAGTGTTGAAGGCAGACAGAGTGAACAGAAGAGAATGTGGCCTCACCATGCACGAACCTTTGTACAATTAAATGGTGCTGATTTAGAACCTCGTCCCTGGCTCCCATTGCCTGGCAGCCTCCACTAACATTGTCCCGCCACTAAGATCATCTTCCTAAATTTCTGACCTATGTGATGACACATTAAATAAATTTTATAATCAGATAATTTTAGAAAGTGCTGAATTTTTATCTCCCTCCTGTAGTTTTATGGGGCACATTAGAATATTAGTGTTTGAAAATCCTGCTGTAATGAAACCTTCTTAACTTTGTTTAACCCAGCATTTCCTAAAATTAGTGCACCATGAAAGCTTTTCTATTTTAGTGTATTTTTATGTATTACTCATTATTTCCAGTGGTACAAAGTTACAGTGGAGTGTACTTCATGAAGTATTGCTTTAGACTAATTCAGGGACTCCCAGGAGGGCTTGCTTCACAACACAAAAGTTAGTAGGGAAGAATTATACTTTAGCCACTACCATCCAGCCACACACATTAACTTTCCTTGAGCAGCAGACCCTAAGACCCAGAGAGTGTGTGGAAAGCATTACATGGAGAAGCATCGCCCTCCGGAGGGCTGGTGCGCAGAGCGAGGAAGTTCAAGATGACCAGCCATTTTGGCCAGGTCTGTCCTGGGGTGTGAGACTTTCAGACCTTTGTTTCTGGGAAGGTCAGTGTTAGAAGGTGTCATATGGCAGATGATTAGTTGCAGAAAATCATCCATATGACTACCAGATTGTGCTTGTTCACTTCCTTCTCTTCATGAATAGCCATTCTCAAAAGAGTATATTGCTCTCATGCTTTCTACTTTTTCCCCAACCATTCACTTTTGACCTACACCAATCTTTTTTTCACTTTCTCTAGTAGAACTCTTTTCTCAGGTAACCAGTTTGTTGTTGTTTTGTTTTTGTTTTTAATTTGCCAAATACAGTGAGTTCTTCCCGGCAGAACTTAATGGCTTCCATGATTTTTTCTCTATTTGTCTGTCTGTCTATCATCTAACTATCTGATGTAACCTTGGTTTATAATATTGTATAGATTTCAGGTGCACAGTCTTTAAAATGAACATCTATATAATATTATATTCACGGCCAAAATTCTAGTTCCCATCAGTCACCCTATAGTTGACACCTTTTACCTGATTTACCCCTCCTCCCTCCCCCTTCTTCTGTTAGCCAGTTTTCTTCTTAAAGTCTAAGAGTTTGTGTTTGTTTTGTTTAGATCATTCATTTGTAATTTTCTTTATCTACCACATATGAGTGAAATAATATGGCATTTGTCTTTCTCTGACTTGTTTCACTCAGTATATTTTCCTAGTTTCTAACTATAGCTCCAGCCTAGAAAACAGTTCTGTGCTTCAAAATTGTATTCCTAGATGTATCTCAATCTTATGTCCCAAGCTGAACAAATAAACTTGTATTCTAAACCTGATAATCCTATAGACAATTGGTGAATATGACAGATAAGTGTCTACCAGTGAGCACCCCCACTCACTGCTTTCTTTCTCAATGGGTTAAAGCCAAGATCATGAATTGGTAACTGGCTAACGCCCACGGGTTTATCATGCCTGTCATTACTTCAGTCAGCCGAGCCGAAAATCAAATAGATACACACACATGTATATGCAAACTTTAGATTTCCAGTTTTGAAAAATACGGAAGACCTGGGAATACTTCACTGGAACTAAGCACTGTCTGTTTCCTCTAGAAAAGACCTGTGTTCTCCATCCAGCTCAGCCCTCGTCGTTCAATGCAACGTGCATTTACCTCTGTCACTCAGGTTCTTGTCTAGCCCCTGCGGGTACAGGGGTGTGAAGCGCCGGCTGTAAGCCTCAGCGGATGGGCTCCTCTTCGGGAGCAGTGGTGAAGGCAGGGTTCCTTCTTCAGCCTCAGACCAAGGTGGTTGCAGGTCAGGGCTTAATGGGTTTTAAGGTCAGGTCACCAGCCCTGTGGACTGAATTCTGGGCACTGATTCATGGTGATAGCACACACGAGACAGCTTTTAGACAAATACACACTTCTGGCCAGACTGGATGAGAACAGGACCCCCTTTAACTATGTGCAGGGTCACTCAGCAGCTGAGCGCTCCTTCCATTTACTGATTTAGTCTCTCAAAATTGTTTTGAAGTACCTAGTACGAGTCAAGAATTTTGCCTTCCGAACTTACAAAGGTAAACAGGATAGACATCCCCCCATAGACCTTAAAAACCCAGAAGGAAAAGCAATTTAACAATTATAACTTTGCCAAGGAATACTTTTACCAAATTAGTATAATTCCTGTGTTACTGTACTCACTCTCCTATACGTAAGTGCAGTGTCTTCTTTTTTACAGCACCAGTCTTTCATCAATTTATTGAATATTATTTATCAATATTCAGTGAGTGACTTGTCACCCCCACTGTGAATATAGCCCCTAATCATGCCTCAGTTCTTTTTGGAAGTTTGTCTCACAAGTGGACAAATTCTGTGGTTCGCCCATTCTGACCTCCTTAGCTTTGCACCCTGCACTGCTGACAGAGCTTGCGTCTCCTGCGCTGGGAGGTTACTGCTTCTGAGGCACCCTCCTTGGCTTTGGGGAGGGGAACTACCCTCCCTTTGTTCCAGGGACAGCCATTACTCCTAGCTACTTAAAGGTTATACGTCAGATGCACCATTTCCCTCAAAGCCCTCAAGATGTTCCCGAACAGGCCTCGTGGGATGGTGGCATCCAGAACCTGGCTGCTCCTCTGCTCTGCTGGCCTGGGGCTGCTGGCCAAGGCCAGAGACCGAGTGGACTTCTTCATGCCAGCCCAGATTAGCTTCCTTTCACTCCTGGAGTTTTTCCAGTCTCCCATATGCTTCAGAGCCTGGTACCACTGTATTCTGGCCGCAGAGAGAGGAGCCCATTCCAGGACTAATTCTGAGAAATGTTGGTAATTGCAACATTCAGTCTTTCAGGGATAATGGGACATGATGTAGGTGATTAAACTGCCCCAGAGGACACAGCTGTACATTTACTCTACCCATCTCCACCAGCGCCTGAGCGGGTGTGCTTGATGGGACCCTCCGGGCTCGTCAC
The DNA here is from genome assembly GCA_019455555.1 of Galemys pyrenaicus. Classification (NCBI taxonomy): domain Eukaryota; kingdom Metazoa; phylum Chordata; class Mammalia; order Eulipotyphla; family Talpidae; genus Galemys; species Galemys pyrenaicus. The sequence continues at coordinate 4,673,390 of JAGFMF010011634.1, forward strand.
TAAATTTGGAAGCACATTTTCCTTTTGTTCTCCTGACACTCTCACTCTCCCTTGTTGGCATTCTGCTGAGGCCTAGCCCTGTCATTTATGCCCCTCCTTTTGTCTCCTTAATAGCGAATTTACCCTTAATAGCACTGTGGCCTAATCACATACAGCCAACTGCTAAACGTGTTATCGTCATTATGAGGTTATGAGGTATTTATCCATCATTTTTAAAAAGTGAAAACTGCCATGGTGGAGGATCCTGGGGGCATAAGCAAAGGAGTAATACATTGGGTAATAAATGGTTAACTGTTTTCTTAAACAAGAGTACTCTTAATGTGTTTTAAAGACGGAATAGAGAGGTGAATAGAATTTGGAACTGATATTTAGAAGGAAAGAAATTCTTTATCCTTTGGTGGGAAGACAGAAATAAAGTTGTATAGAAATCTGACTGACAGGTCCCAGCTTTGAAGAAATGATTCCCTGAAGATCGCATTGAAGGGTCACCAGACACGCCGCAGAGAATTATTAAAACCGTCTTCAACTCCGTATTAGCCTTTATGGGAAAGAGAAGTCCTACAACCTCTTCAGCTAGTTAACATTCCTCAAGCTGAACATGACAGCTCACAATTCGAAGCCTCCTTTTCAATCAATAAAAGGTTTACACACACGAAACATGTTCACACACACTGAAATCAGATTGCTCATTTTGTGAGGTTACTGTTCCTCCTAGTCCTTTGCGTTTTAGTTTCGTTTATGTATTTAAATTTACACTGAATTTTTAAACTTTTTTTTAAATTGAGGTGCCATCTGTTTACAACACCATGTAAGATTTGGGAGGATAAGTTCACGTGTCTGCAGATGTATGTTATCACGCCATCCCAGCATCAGAGCACCCACAGTTCTTTACCCTGCGCCACTGGACTGCCTCCTTTTTGTTCTCGTTCCCATTCTGCCCCCTCTCCCCCTAGTAGCCTCAATTATAAAGTCATATTTCTAAACCTAGAAATATGTTTCTCTTTATGACACATGAGTGAAATCAGCGAGTATTTGTCTTTCTCCTTCTGCACTACTTCAAATAACATTATTTCCTCCAGTTCATGTTTTTATAAAAGTTTGTTCATTTATAGCTGAGTAGCATTCTATTCTGTATGTCACATCTTCGTCATCCACTCGTTCATCCTTGGGCACTGGGGTTTCCATAGCTTGGCTACTGTAAATGGTGCTGCAGTAGACATTGGAGTACATGTATACTTCTGAATCTGTGTTTTTGCATTCCTCAGGTACATTCCTAGGAGTGTAATTACTGGATCGTATTGTATATCTGTTTTTAATTTTTGAGAAACCTCCATGTTGTTTTCCATAGGGACTGGATGAGTTCACACTCTTTGCGGGTTTAGGAGTTACTATTTGCTACCATAATGAATTTCGACTAGAGGAATCCTCTCATCCTTGCATCCTATCTTAACTAGAAAGACAAATCACTATTCAGTGATTGGAAACTGTGCTGATTATTTAACTATTAGGCCATACTTGCATATGACCACTGGTAATGAAACAAGTATGTCATTGGAGATAGGACAGTAGAAGTTTTGATAGAATAACGAAGGCAAATGTTTGATTCGAGCAGTTTCAAGGAAGGATGGAAATGATTCAAGGGCTAAGAGTGCAGTTAAATCTGCCAAGACATTTACAGTTCAGGGAGGGAAAGAAAAGGGGATGGTTGTTGAAGAAAGCATTCTTTTTAATATTGGAGATATAGTAGCTTGTTTGTATATTGATGAAAAGAACCAGTTGAGAGAGGTAAATTGCGTGGAGAAAAGAAATGCTAAACTGGTTTCCTTCAAGAGTGGTTGAGATCTACTGTGTAAGTGGAAGAACGGTGTTTAGCCAAGAGCTTGTGTGGTTCACCGCAGTGCTGGGGAGACATGGGCTATACAGCTGCATTTGAATTAAAAGTGGATCTGACTGGGAGCGCGCACACTTTCTGATTACTGATATTTTCATCTTAGAGTAAGAAGTGAGTTGTCAAGAGAGACATAGGCTGGAAAAGAACAGATAAGTGTTAGGAGACAAGGGCGCGTGGAAGAAGACTGGACTGGAGCGTAGTCACTAGGCTGTTGGAGGGGCTCGTTAAGGAGCGAGACCCTGGAGGACAGCGGCAGCGGTGAACATGGCCATGGACTCCTTTGCAGGCACATTCAGCACACAGGCAGAGTTCAGAGTGACCAGGAAGGCGGCTTTACAGAGTGCGCATGTCCGGGGGCCTGCGTCCTTGACTGCAACTCCCTTCTGGAGCTGCTGTGCATCGCCTGGGCATGGACCCTGGCGTGGGGAGGGCTGGCTGTGTCCGTGAGGGCTGCCAGGTAAAGCCTCTCCAACTGCCAGGGGTCAGGCCTGAAGGATCGCAGAGATTTTAGCCGGCAGCCGGACCATCAGTTGAACTCAGTGAAGTATAAAATTTGTTGGTGACAGGAAGCACATTAAAAATATTGAGAAATGAGAGGCTTGCAATTGAGATATAGAGAATCTGGATATTAGCAATGATGCGATTTAGGCTCTGGCAATGGAAATAAATGAATGGTCCTAATATGGTAGAAAAAAATCGTTTGAGAGAGAAGAGGCAGAGTCATCTCTTGGAAATTGAAACCTCTGAGGGTTATGACAGAAATAATACCGGAAAGAGAAATGTGACCTCTCCTCTCTGTGCCAAAATGCTTAAAATTTTGTCTCATCTGTATCTTTTTTCTATGAGAAGATTTTATTAGACATGTATGGATTTTAAAATAGATCAAAATAATGGGTCTGTATCAGGGTTTTTAAAAGAAACTTTAAGACTTACACCTGTGTTGCCTCTCTTACTGGTAGGACGTGTTCATGCCGGCAGCTGCCTTCTAGGAGAGCTGTGCTTGCTTATCTTGGTTAAAGGCAAGCCTTGTTTTAGCCTGAGTGGGTTTTTTCCCCAACGTCATGGAGGAATAATCGACAAATATAGCTGTATTTAAAGTGTGCATTGTGATGGTTTATATGTGCATACATTTCGAAATGATTGCTAAACCACGTGGTCAGCCTTCGTGTGAGTGGTAAGAATGCTTAAGATCGACTCTCAGCAAGTACCGGTGCTTAACTATAGTCACTACACCTTACGCTGCATACTCAGAGTATATTTTTCTTGTCATTGTAATGTGTCCTTGGCCCTACATCCTCCTGTTTTACTCTTCCCCAAACCCAAGGTCCCTGTGTTTGTATTTTCTGTGAAATCTTTTCAATTTCATGTATAAAAACAGATAGTATTTATCTTTCTCTGGTTTATTTTACTTAGCACTTAGTCCATTTTGTAACAGGATTGCCTTCTTTTTTATGGCTGAATAGTATTCTCTCTTTCCCTCTCTCTCTCTATATATATATATAGATATATATCTATATATATGTATATATTCATCCTTCAGGGAACACTTGGGTTGTTTCTGTATCTTAGCTATTATGAATAATGCTGCGATGAAGATGTAAATGCAGATATCTCTTTGTGATGCTGATTTCATTTCCTTAGCTATATATGCCCAGGAGTGGGATTGCTGGATCATATTGTAATTGAATTTTTAATTTTTTTATACTGTTTTCCATAATGATTGTGTTTATTTATTTTCCGCTGACAGTGTGTATGGTTTTTTCCCCTTCACATCTTGGCCAACACTCATTATCTCTTGTCTTTTTGATAACAGACACTCTAAAAGTTGTGAGGTGAAATCTCACTGTGGCTTTGATTTGCTTTACCCTGAGGACTGGCGATGCTCATTGATGCTCATCACTTTGCACGCATCCACTAGTCATTTGCATGTCTTTGGAAAAACATCTCTTAAGGTCTTTGCTCATTGTTAGAATGGGTAATTTGCTTTTCTGCTGTCAAATCACATGAGTTCTTTATATATTTTGGATAGTAACACCTTAACAGATTGATGGTTTGCAAATATTTTCTCCCATTTTGTACATTAGCCTGAGTGTTTTATAAACAGATCAGCATTTTAACAGGTGATCCTCATGCACTGTTCTCTGTAATTCAAGCCCGGGTCATAGTCTAAGAGCCTAGCCTTAGATTATATAACCTTGTATTTTGATTTATGTTTATTTTCTTGGGATTTGAATTCCAAAATGTAATCTTTAATTTCAGGGTTTATTTACTAAGGATGTTATTGTTATTATTTACCTGTCAATGTATCAGAAAAGGGGGAGTTAACTAAATCAATGCCTAGAATGTGATTTGTACGGTCTTATCCTTTTATATGAGAGCTTTACTCTAGTGATCTGGGATTTATACTCAACTTTGAGTTGGGGGATCTGAAGGTGTTTAACTCTTGATACTGGAAAACTATGATGCTACATTCCCTTCCATTCCTTGATATGTCTCCTGTTTTTCCTATAGGTTGTCAGTATAGGCACAAAGAAAAGCAATAGGGTTTGTCCTGTAATCATATATAGAAGGCCATTAAAAATATGTTGTCCAATTTTTTCAGATGAGATTGACAGTTTTATATAATTGGATGGGATTTTTGAGATGAGCATATTACCATGTGATTAAAACCTACTGCCAGATATAATAAACTTGTCTTACTTATTTTGTTAGAGTTTATTTTGATTGATATGCTGATATATATAAATAAAGTTCACTTTTGTAGTTGATACCAATTTTTTTTTTAAATTAGTAGTGACTCCATACATTTCAGCAGATTTTCTAGAGGTGAAGTTGATGGCACTGATTTGGGTTGGAGAAAGCTTAACAATTTCAGAGGGGAGGGCAATATTAGCATAGCTTCCCCTTTGTTTCAGTTCATGTCTTTTCACTAGAAGTCTGTCTTTTAAATGTCTCTTTTTCCAGGAAATTATGAAGCATTGAACAACACAACGTAATAGCTTATAACTAGCATCAACAATTCATATATAAGGTGTGATTCCAAGAAGTCTTTTTAATTCATCACTGGCACAGTATACTATAATTGACATACTTTTAAACTAAAAGAGAAAGCTTGCCAACTTCCCTATTGTGTTCACTCTCTCTGACATCTCATTCTAAGAATAAATGCACAGAATGCATTGTGGTGGGTTTTGTGGACTTCCTTGATGGAGGAAAGCATTTTTATAGAAACAAGTAAAACTTGCAAAGGGAAGGCATATAATAAGTAATTTTAAATAAAAGAATGGAACCATAAACCTACTTTTTCTTGGGAACCCTTGGTGTTATCCAGTTTGCTCCCTCCCTAGGCAAGTTGAGCATGAGATCAAATGACTGGCCAGCAAAGGGTTTGGTGACTCGAGAGGCACAGAGGGCATGGCTGTGCAGTGTCTGGTCCCAAAACGGTCACAGAGCTATGTAAGAAGTAACTGACGATAGAGGAGACAGGGGTTGAGTGGACTTTACAGGTATCAGCGTTAAGACAGTTTAAGTGGGTGTAAGAGGTGAGTAAGTGACACAATTGGGTAGACACTAATGATGTAGTCTGTGCAGGTGGCAGACAATAGGGCCAAGTGGGCAAAGAGGTGATTGTTCCGCCAAGTCCAGTGCTGACCCGGTCATTGCCGTCCACTGACATGTGTGTACTTTGTTTCTCCTCAAGTAGATTTTATGCTCTTTGAGGGTGGCAGACTTATTGCCTAATGGTCTCTCTGGGCTGCTGGGCACAGCTTTGGGTTGGGTGTTTCCTGTGGACTCTCATGCCACGTCTTTGGAGCTACAGTAGGTGCCAAAGGCAGACTGGCTTTTAGGTCAGCGTGCTGCTGTTCACGCACGACCTCAGCACCACCCGACTTCCTGGACCCCAGGTGCTGCCTTTCGAGATCTCTAGTTTCTTTCTCCCCTTCACCCTTCGAGGACTCCTGGACTCTCAGCATCGTCCCGCGTGGCCTGGCTTGCCTCTCTAATTCTCAGAGTCCCAGTTTGCTCTCCTGGGGCTTCCCCTCTTGGCGGAATGGCAGCATCTTCTTTTGGGTGGTTCTTGACCCACTCTGCCCCAGCACCCAATAAGGAGCGCTGCCACCGTTCATGTGAGTGACGTGGCTGGGGCCACTGAGGTCTGCCTGACCGCTTAGATGTGGCTGCAGCTGGCACTGGGCAGCTAACCGGGCACTCTGGGAAAGACTGCGTGGTCTCAGAGTGTTATATAACCGGCTGAAGTTCTCTGGCGTAGTTTATTAAGTCGTGTGTTGGGTAGATTTCTGACTTTGAGGCATGCTGCTAACAACACGATACAACAGCTTATTTTTCCTTCAACTAGTTATTTCCAATCATAGACTTGTGCATAGCATTTTACAGATAAACTACTAATTTATACATAATTGCAGAAGAAAAGTGACTGTTGCATTATACTTGATCTTTTGCTTAAAAAACACATTAAGAACTAAGACACTCAGATCTTTTGCACAGGAAAGAATGTTTTCAGTATTATTAAAATTTATTTCTGTGTATTAGCATTTTTAAGATTTATTTTTAGGGGAACAAAGTAGCTATTCAGTTTGACATAAACATTTGTTTGGGGCTTCCTGGCTAACAGAATACAGGCTTCAATTTGCAGGGCTGTTGGAGAATTAGCTCCATATTTGGAATCCTTTAGCTTCCTAATTCATTGTTGGACCTCTATTTCAGAAATTTATCTTTGTACATTCCTGAAATAGAGTCCGTAATTTTGATGTCTCCACAATGGAGATTATTTTGTCAGGTAATGCTTTATATAATTTCTAGATGATTTTATGTGTTTTGTCACAGATTCTTAGGTGTTATTTAATACTCAAAAACAGATTAAGAAGGCCTTCTATGTACAATAGATTACCTTCCCTTCCCTCCCATTTTCATCCTGGAAAAGACCCTGTTTTATTACTGGACCAGTAGTAAAATGTAATTTTTATTTTTTAAACATTTATTTTTAGTTATTTATGCAAACAAGAACTGCGATACAGGCCAGAGTTGTGGTGGGTGAGAGGATTCACCAGAGACAGAGTGGGAAGCAGAATAAGCAGATCTACTGAAATACACTGCTGAGGGGTGCAGCGGGTGACACAGGAAAGGTCTGCTGTGCCTTGTGGGTCAGCTCCCTGGCCAGAGATTGAACTTGCGCTGCAGTGGCTGGTGATAGCTTGATAGTGCTGAGACTTAACCCCTTGTGTCACTGGGAAGGCCCCTAAAATATGGTTTTTACACAAGAAAGTGGTTGCTTCTTAAAATTTTGCTCTTAGTAAAGAGAAAGATTTTCCTGAGGGACTTTAGTTGGTATCCTTATATGGTAAAAGCAAATATATATCTCAAGACTCAGGTAATTTAATACAATGGCAAATATTATCCTGGAACTGTAAATCTCATTGGCAATATAAAATAGTGAAAGGATACTTCTTATTAGCATTCTATATTGTTTTGCCTTCAATATTTATTTCTCCTTTGGTATATTTGGTTGGTTTTTAGAAATCTGCTTACAATAAGGCAGGTGAGAACCCCACCTAGTCGCCGCACTTGTGACTTCTGAACGAGTGTCTTCAGTGGGAAAGAGTGTTTCACGTGGTCCACGTGGCTTCTTTTCTGTGTAAAGACTCAGCATCAATCCGCTTTGAGAATACTGGATAACACTTCAGAGATTCTAAGTTAAAGAGGGGGCTCAGTTCTTCTGACCCATCCCTTCTGTTTTATTTTATTTTATTAATATAATTTTTTAAAATTTACATATATTTGACATCAATTGTAATCCCCATGTATTCCCCATCACCATCTCACCAGTGCACCATCACCTCAGTCCCCCGTGCTTCCATCTGCCCTCAACCCTCCCCCTCTTCCCTCCCCACCAAGTGTCCCCAATTTGTCCTTGTCTTTTCATTTTTGGTTTTTGTGTCTTTCTGGTTGTTATTGCTATTGTTCTTATTCCTTTCCTTGATCCTTATTTGGTTCCCTTATATTCCTCCTGGGGAAGAACCATCTGGTATTTTTCTTTTGCCTTCTGACTTACTTCACTGAGCATAATCCCTTCATGTTCCTATGAATGCATCTAGTTTTTCATTTTTTATTGCTGAGTAGTATTCCATTGCATATATGTACCACAGCTTCTCAATCTACTCATCTGTTTTTAGGCATTTAGGTTGTTTCCAGATCTTACCTATTGTAAAGAGTGCTGCTATAAACATAGGGGTGCAGGCATTCTTTTGAATCAGTGTCTTTGTGTCTTTTGCATCCCTTCCGTTTTAGAGGAGGTGGTGGGGCCCAGGAGAGCAGCAGGCTGCCTGAGCGAGGGGAGTGGCTGGATCCGAAGGGGTTCTCGGGCCTTCTGGTTCTCCCTGCATCTTTATGAAAATTTTATCTACTTATATTTTTTTATTCGTTGCCGTAACACTGGTGTACAACATTACATAGTTGCGGGTGTGCAACCTAACGAGTCAGCACCTCTCTGGGCTATGTCATGTTCACCGCTGAGTCCACCCGTCACCACAGCCGGCCTCTTTCATCTGGTCTGCCCTCACCCTGTTAAGTGTGGTTCAGATTACAGCACGCAAACTGCCCTGTGAGCAGCGCATCCCCTCTCAACTCAGGCTGTTTGTCTATGAAACTACAGTGTGCTTTACTGCAGACATCTGCCTTGCGTCAGTACAGACAGACAGTTAAACTGGCAGTAAGGGATGGTAAGGAGACCGGGATCAGTGAGCAGAGTATCCTTCCGGGCATCAGCTCACTGGGAGGGGTGTGTTGTTCCTTTGGGAAAAGCCTCCAGAGGTCCTTTGCCAAAATCTGGCTTCAGAGCCCATGGGCATGGAGTCCAAAGTGTCCCCGATTGGCTTACTGCAGCCTATATTTAAGCTCTTCAAAGGGATTTATTAGGGGCCCCTGTTTAATTTTGGCTCTAGATCTCTTGGCACAGCTAGGCTTTATCTAGCCTTGCCTCGTGTCTGTTCATCAGTGTCTGGTAAACAGGTGGTCACTTTCACTTTAAATTGAGGCTCTCATAGGTTCATTTTTTGATCATTAGACTAGCAAGACACGTAACAACTGACCTTTCCTTCAAGTACCACTATTTTGTTTTTATAGTCTAAAAGTTTATTTTTGTTCGTTAGTTTGTTTCCCTATAATATATCTTGAGAGGGAACCTACACGTAGTTCTGGAGGGAAGTTATAGACAAAGCATCTTGGTAATCTGAGGTCAGGGTTAGGGATTTTGTATTTGAGAAGTATCCACCTTACATTCTCTTGAGGAAATCCCTGGAGTGCAAATTGCTCAGTGGCCATAGGATTACGCTGAGCGTCTCTGAGTCAGACAAGGATGCTGAGATTGTGCTGTTTCTGAATCTAGAGCCAGTGTGATCTCATTAATGAGTCTGAGCCACAGGGTACCTGCCCTGACTTTTGCCTCAATGGTCTTCCCACTCCTGCCTGATTCTAATAAATGTGTATCATGGCTTGACCTTATTAAAGGCACAAACCGAGTATAACAGTATTAATCAGGGAAAATGTTTCTAGTAGCATCTATTTGGCAGTCATGGACCTTGTGGCACTGGTTGTGTTATGTGGCTCCTGAGAGACTGAAATGGACGGTAAAAACCTGCCCCTGTAGCATTTTGTCCCCACTGGTTCTTCTTTTTTGCAAAATGCTTCCAAATCACATTTAAGACTTGGTATCAGAGGGCTGTCATTCCCCTCTGAGCTTTTTCACTGGGCTTTAGAGTTTGCTGGAAAATGTGGTGAAAGTTGCTTTAAAGATAATGTTTGGACGAGAAGGGCGCAACGTTGGGAGGCAGAGATGTGCTTTGAGCTGCGTTGTCTCGCGTGATGGATTTAAACAGCTGGCTCCCGCCGACTTCTTAGCTCTGTCAAGCCCCACGGGTCAGTTGGTCATCCCTGGCAGGATCTTTGTGATTACTGAGAACTCTATTCAGAACTTGAAACAACAGAGCAAAAAGAGACCAGTTGCTGGCCGTAAGCAGCTCTGGGTGTGCTTTTCTGAAGAGATTCTAGGGAGCAGGTCCCGGGCCCATGGGCCGGGTCTCTGGAGGTGGGTGCTTAGGCCGCTGCTGGGGCTGCCTGGAACAATTTCTAACCTCATCCTGTGCTTTACAAAGAGGTCGCTCTCACTATTCACTAGCACAGAAAAGTCGGTTTGGGGAGCCATTTTAAAAGTCTAAATTGGCTTTTCTAATGAAGTTGAAGGCGCCAGGGGAAGCTCTCTTGGAGGGAAGGGAGGCCACCATTTACAATTCCTTCTCTGGTTCTTTTTGCCAGTTCTCCAGCAGTTCCCTGCAGGAGATCTGGGTTTCTTTCAAGATTGTTTCAATGTTAAATTGACACTAAATCAAGAGCACAGTAAGCCCCCAACCTAGTCTTTTTAAGTGAAGAAAATTTTGAAGGCAGCCGGGTCTCCTGTGGGGAGCTGATGCAGACGGGGGTGACAGCAGATAAAACCACAGAAGAAGTTGGAAAATGAGAAGTCAAAATTAAAAGGCTTTAGTATTTATTTTTAAATATGTCTTTCCATCCTTGTCTGTCTTTTCTTCACTGTACCCCTGTATTACTTACTTTATATGGTGAATATTTCTCTCTAGACAAAAGAACAAAAATTACTTTTGAAATATTTTTCTTCAGCTGTATTTAGGCCAAGACAGTCCAGATCACATTTCTCTACCTGCATGACACCTTGTTGGCTCATGCTCAGGCAGTGCCTGCGTGCTTTGCAACACACCTGAGTCATACGTTAATGGATCAATAAAAGGTGCCCTATTGAGTCTTTAAAGGATATTAAGAATAAGATTCTGACTTGAAGGCACCATGCTGATGGTGACTGGGTTTCTTATCAGCAAATTATAGCTAAGCAGTCTCTCACTCTCCTAATAAAATTCCAAAGCAATAGGTAGGCGAGTGTGTTATGGAAATATTCTTAATCTCCTTGTTTAAAGATATATTTATTTATGCATACAAGAACTGGGGTACAGGCCAGAGGTACAGGGGGCAGTGAGAGCATTTACTACAGACAGAGTGGGGAACAGAACAGGTGGATAGACTGAAAGCCACTGCTGAGGGGAGTAGCTGGTGGGACAGGAGAGGTCTGCTGTGCTGTGTGGGTCACCTCCTGGCCGGGGATAGAACTTGTGCTGCAGTGGCTACAGATAGCTTCACAGTGCTGTGACTTAACCCCGTGGGCCACCAGGGAGGTAGGGAAATATTATTAAACATGTAAATGTATATTCATTTTGAGGAGCAGCTTGTAGTTACCATCTATGTATAGCTAACTACCTACATGTCTTTGTATTTTGCGAGATAAGGGAAATTTGTTTGACTTCTAAAATTTCATGAAAGCAAAAATTAGTACTAACTGGTGAGCTAAATTCTATAGGAAAAGAGGATGATAAATGTTATTTTCTAAAGAATTACTCATTAGTGCATGAACATATGGTATTTGTGCACATAGAATTTGTTTACTCACAGATATTTTTTGTTAACAACTGAAAATCTTTCTAAGGCTTAAATTTCTTATTGAGGTATAACTTACATACAGTACATGAGCTTCATGAGTTCATAATGACTAAATGTTTGTATACATCGGGAAAGGGACGCCATAATAAGTCTACTTACCATCTAGTTACTGTATTACCAAATGTGCTTACAAAATGGTTTCTCCTTGTGATGAGCTTATGACATTAATAAAAACAACTTTTAAATATGCAATGCAATATTATCAACTGTATTAACTATACTGTATGTTATATCCCCATGTTAGTAACTGGACTATAAGAGGGGCCTCCCTGGTGGCTGCAGCCACTGCAGCAGGGTGTTCAATCCCCCAGCCAGGGAGGGGACCCACATGGCACAGCAGACCTCTCCTGCCTTATCTGCTGCTCCCCTCAGCAGTGTATTTCAGTCAGTCTGCTTGTTCTGCTCCCCACTGTGTCCCTTATACCTTTGACTTGTACCCCAGTGCTTACATGCATAAATAAAATAAATCTTTGTTCATAAAGACTGTAAGTAGGCTCTGGAAGGGAAGAGGATGAAGAGTGGGAAAATTGGTTGAAAGGGGTTAAATGTATGGTGAAGGACAGAATTAGACTTTTAGTGGTGAATTCAATGCAATATATACAGACCTTGATTTATAATGATGTATACTTGAAATTTATATAAAATTATAACACGTGGTATTCAAATAAATTAAAAATAAGATATGCATATACTTATATATATGGGAACCAGGAGCCTAAGTCCTATCACCACTGAGCCAGTTGATCTGGAATCATCCCTGGAGCAATATTCACAAAAATTGGGGCTTCAGACTCATGAGTGTGTGACCCCTATCTAGGAGATACCAATACGCCATGGTGAGGCTGAGGGAGAATGCTATGGTTTCTCAGAAGGGTTGGGTAGACTTTTCTTCATATGCCCTGGATGGGCTTTTCCAATAAATGTCGCCTTGATGTGGGGAACTGCGGGTAATGGAAGCTCTGTGGGCCTTGGAAAAATTATCGATGCTATTTAAGGAGTGCAGATTACTTAGATTTAGGGATAACCCTAGGACCTTGCTTTACGATGAGCAAATGAATCTCTTTCATATAAAGTCTGGGTGATCTTCCAGTGGTTGCTTCTGCATGGGGTCTCAAGGTGATGGTGCTTGTGAGCCCTGAGGAGCTGTCTCTCTTCTACAGCCTTCTCGGTCTTGTGGATGCAGATCCCGTTGGACTTTGGAACTAGACATTTCAGGGGCTCATTTCTCACTTCTGGTCTAGTTGGCAGGGTTCAAACTCCCATTTCAGGAGAAGCTTCAGATTTTGAGTTCCTTCTGGGTTGTGGGTGACCCTGCCCATAGGTGGGGTTTATGGTGAGGTTGGATTTCAGCCTCTCCTACCTGCTTTGAGGTGGTTTTTCAATTTCCTCCAATATGCAGGGGTCACTCAGCTCGTTGTTGGGCCTTTTTTCAGAGGAAATTGTTCTAGAAGCAGCAGTAGACCCAAGGTGCCCTGGAGGAGGTGAGTTCATGATTTTCCTACTTTGCCACCTAGAAATACATCTAGTTAATGTGTTGGAATGTGAACTGTTTTGCGGACCATACTATGCCATCAGCTCATATTGCTTCTTTAGTAGTCGAGTATCACAGCTCTTGGAATTAACACCATCTATAGAGACATTCCACCAGCTTTTGAAATATTTTGTGACCTTCTTGTCTCCAATGACACTGATACAAAGAATGGGGGTCACTATCAAAGCAATCGCAACTTTCTGCTTTAAACTTAACAAAAGAGAGTATGTGCAGCTTGGTACTGCCTATTGAAAACATTTAACATTTTGGGGGGTAAAATATTGCAATTTGAGAAAATGTGATTCATTATACAAAAACTTATTGTGGGTCCATTTGTCCCTGGGAAATGTCCTAAGGAGTCCATAGGAAACAGCATGTAATCAGGACTGTGAGCAATTTGGGTCTATTAGTGTTTACATAAGGCACTGCAGTGACACAAATGAGGACCAAGGGCTTCATAAGAAGGATTGGACCAGCGGATGAGGAGAATCTTGGATTAGTCTTGGAGGAGGAAAAAAAAGTTTTGCGAAGGCTTTCTAGAAAAATGAATATGTGTACAGTTATGGCGGCAAGGCATATCATCGTGTATTTAGGAAATTGCATGTAATCTTACAGTATTTCCTGTCAACATCTTATTCTCATTTTAGCATTAATAAATAAAACAAATTAAATTGCCCGCAGGAGATATGAGATATCTAAGACAAGAAAATGGCCTTCTGTTAACTACTGAAATGGGTGACTTAGTATTGATTACATGGTTCATTCTGGTGATGAAATGAAATGGGAAAGTGTTCTGATGATAACATTAAAATAAATAATACAGTAAGAAAAACTGCTGGTCTGGAAGGGATAGGTGTTTGAAGGAGAAGGCTGAGGTAAGCTCCAGATTCCATACACAGGCTGTGACTGTGGAAGAATGAATAGGATCATAGTGCTGTCTGGTGAGTTGTATTTCTTTGAGGAAAAGAGACACAGAGTGATGTTTAGCCAGGTCTGTCAGGGTATGATGGGAGTTTTCTAAGATTGGGCAGAGAAAGGACTGATGGTGAGGAAAACAGGGTAAGGCTGAGAGTTTGGGACGGGACAAGGATGGCGCCATCTTAGTAGTGTAGGTGGCATCAGGTCGACAAGGACTAGAAGTGTGGGACTGGGATCTTGTCTGCCAGTATTATATCATTCAGAGTCTCCAGGGTCACGTCCTCTATTACTAGCAGTTTCCACATGGAGCCAACAGGCAGCAGTGTTCTTCAGGCCTCCCACATACTTGCTTTTTCTGGCTCACTCTCCCGCAGCCTGGGTTTGCCTACAGAACTCTCACAGTCCACTCTGTGGGGAGCCCGAGGGTGAAATGCTCCTTCTAAGGTTTTTCCAAGAAAGGATGACTGGACAAGAGAAAGAATTAGCAAACTCACTGTCCCAACATTCCTTTTTGCTTTGAATTCTGAAAAAAAACTGAAAGTTGAATTTGTTCCCCAGCTTGAACTACTCTAGAAGGCTTTATATTATGTCTTGCTGTGTACAACCCTAATCAGAGTTTTATTAAATTTTCAGTGGTTATTTTCTCTTTTTCTCAGTTTTTCATTGATTAATTTTACGCTTGGTATTGTAGCTCTTTTTTTTTTTTTGTAACTATATTAGAAAGTCCTCTGAAATGCTTTTAAAGTGAATTGAAGATTAATAAGTAAAAATGATCTAATTGCCTTTCTACTTTCTTTGTCCTTTGGCACAATCCTCCTACTTCCTGTCTGCCTGGCCACATACTCTTGATTCCTTGGTGGTGCGTCAGTTTCAGTCTTCTCTTATTTGATGTTCTTTCTTAGTAACGCTCAACGCTCAGCTTTCGAAGAACAATCACCCATCTTACTGGTGGCAAAACTCTTTGTCTCTTTCCAGTTTTCTCAAAACTCCTGAGGTTTTTTTTCATCTTGACATCATCAGTGACTGGAGTGAGCAAGAATGAAAAAGGAAAAACCTTGCCACAAACTGATTTTTATTCTTCAGATCTGCTTTATTCTTAATAATAAATTTGATCATTATTGTATCTTCCATAAAATATTTTCTGCTCTTTACTTTTTTGTAAATTGAGTGGTCTGCTTCCTAATTTCTAGAGAGCAGAAGTTAAGGTGATACATCATCTTCTCTCTGTTAAACTTATATAGTGAACAAAATACTTATTTTTTCCAAATTTTACATCATATCTAAAGCTTAAAAATAGACAAAGATCAAGCAGTCCCACTCCTAGGAATATACCCAAAAGACACAAAAACTGATTCAAAAGAATACCTGCACCCCTATGTTTATAGCAGCACTCTTTACAATAGGTAAGACCTGGAAACAACCTAAATGCCCCAAATCAGATGAGTGGATCAGGAAGCTGTGGTCCATAGACATGATGGGATACTATTCACCAATTAGAAATGAAAAACTAGACGCATTCATAGGAACATGGATGGAACTGGAAGGGATGATGCTCAGCGAAGAAAGTCAGAAGGCAAAAGAAAAATGCCAGATGGTCCCTCCCCAGGAGGAATATAAGGGAACCAAATAAGGATCAAGGAAAGGAATAAGAACAACAATAATAATAATAAAAACAATAAAGACACAAAAACCAAAAATGAAAAGAGAAGGACAAACTGGGGGGAGGGAAGAGGGGAAGAGTTGACGGGAGCACAGTGGACCGAGGTGATGGTGCACTGGTGAGATGGTGATGGGGAATACATGGGGACTACAATTGATGTCAAATATATGTAAATTAAAAAAATTTATATATAAATAAAAAAAAAAGAATAGACGAAGAATGCGGGCCTCCCTGGTGGTGCAGTGGGTTAAGCAATACACTATGAAGCAAACTGCAGCTACTGCAGCACGAGTTCAATCCCTGCCACTGGTCAGGGAGGGGACCCACATGGCACAGCAGACCTCTCCTGCCTCACCCACTGCTGCCCTCAGCAGTGTGTTTCAGTCCATCTGCCTGTTCTGCTCCCCACTCTGTCTGGTGAATCCTCTCACCTCCCTGGACTCTGGCCTGTACCCCAGTTCTTGTGTGCATAAATAAATGAATCTTAAAAAAAAAGAATAAACAAAGAATGTGATTTATAATACGTTGCTCTTTTTGATGTGTTATATAATCTTTGAAACATTTTAAGCTACAGTGAAGTTGAGAATGACTAATATGAACAATATTTGGGGGATCACCGATCTTCCCAGCATATGTAATGAGGTTGTTGCCTTGTTTTATTACTCCGTGACCCTGTGATCATTTGACTTCATTTGTATCCCAGCCTTTATTAGAAGCCTGACACTGAGTGTCAGGGCGGCTCACACATGTGCCCAACTAAACTCTTGGTCTGGTTTCCAATGTGAACCTTATTTCTTGGCTTTGACCCAAGAGACAACTATAAATTGCTTTTTCAAGTTGGCAGCAGCCAAGGTTCCCAGACTCAGCCTTTTCTCCTACTCAGGGTTCTTAACTACAGCTGGTGACTTTACATTTCCTCCCTAAGCTTGTCTCAACTCTCACTTCCTGTTGAGAACAGGAATCTTGGTCTATACCACTTATGCATTTAACTGGTATTCTGGCGAGTGGAGACCACATCTAAGTGTTCTGATTCTAAAGTGTAAAAAGTGGTCAGTGACTTAGGGGTTCAATTGCATCCATTGTTAAAAGAAACCTTCTGGGACTTAGAAATGTGTGCCTTGTAATTTGTTACTAGATTTAATAAACTAGTTTTTCAAATCAAATATATGCTTATGGCTCACATGTCTAGGTAATCTTTCATTATTTTATTGCAGTGGGTAATTTTTATAGAATTATTTAAAACAGTTGTCTTGATAACTATTTTTTTAGATTCTATAAATTTTCACATAGGAAACTTTGATTCCGAAGAAAGTATAATTGGTGTAAAAATTTAAAAATGACTTTTAAGTTTATAGGGAAGCTCTTGACTACTTGAATTTTTTTTGTTGTTTAGAGAAAAAGTTTATTGAGAAGAAAAAGAACAGATATAAAGTCGACTACTTGTATTTTTTGAAATGTACAAATAATAGAATTTCAGCAGAATAACTGCTGAACACTATATAAAAAAAACTATGAAATTTTCACCATGAAAGTCACTAAAATATTGTTTAAAAAACATTATTTTTTCATCTTTGAATGCTCTTTGAAATATTACTCACTAAATATGTCTCCTCAATGAAGGATTGTTTTAAGGTACAATTTTTTTTCTCTCTCTCTGTCTTTTCTGCAGTCTAGGAGGATCTATTAAATGGGAAATACTCAAATGTAAAGTACTATATATTTCCCTGTCTCAGGCAAGTGTAGAACCATGTTGGCAGAAGTCAGCTTCTGCTTATTAAGTAATGCTGCTATGGCTTGTAAAATTGGGAAGCAGCATATCTGAAATGGCAGTGTTCCTTTGATATATCATTGATTATTATGCCTTCAGAAGTATGGAAGACATACTTAAGTCTGAATCAGGGAACAATGTCAGAGAAAATAAACATCCGTGCTTTTTTGGCAGCATTTAAAATATATTAAATTTTAGAAATGTTCAAAGTCACACATGTGTTCTTTGATTTATTCCCTTTCATCAATATATAACCAGCATCTAGTGTTCAAACTGACCTTTTGAGATTTGGATTATCATTCTGGCTAATTTTCTTAGAGTATTATGCCTATTTAGTCCAATTATAATTTTGCCAAGTAATTAGTAATGTGGAAATGTATTTTCTTTTGTAGGAATAATGTGGCCAAGATGTATTTAATAAAATGCATTTTGGCTTTTCATTTTGAGCAAAAATGTCTATGGCTAAATATCAAGGATGACTTTTCAAGAATAATGTCTATGAACTCTCAGGAAAATGCAGTCCAATATTAATAGCATATGCTAAATCATTAAAGATTGTTTTCTTTATTATTTCTAAATTCTCAATCTCCCTTTCTATCACTCTTGAATTCTCAGGCATTCTCAGTTCTGTGGCCGTTGAGCTGTTTGGGAATTACTGCTAGTGGAGGTCTTTTGCCTACATTGGTGTGACAGTGAAGGCATTTTCAGAGTAGATTTCACATTTTACTTCGACTGATTTCCAGTCTGAGACTGGTGTCTCACTCCGGACTCTGAGGATAGGCAACCCTGTGGTTATTGGCAAGTTATAGCCAAGGGTTTGGTGTCAATATCTGAGTCCCCACAAAGGGACTGTCCACGTGCAGTCATTTTTGGCAGAGTCATTTGCGAAGATCCAGATTGCCTTCTAAGAATGTTCTGTCTTGGATAGTTTCACATGCTCACCTGAAATCTTGGCAAACCAGTCCTTTGGCAACCTTGTTGGCTGGCAGCAACTCCCCCATGTACAAACAAGCTAAACAGAGATCCCAGGGAAAGTTTTATTATGTATGCAAATTGAAGGTATTTTGCAATGAAAAAAAATCTATATATTGCCATTGCATCCATATCACCTTAAACTTTAACCTTCCCAAATAATGACCCTACACAATGTTCTCTTTTGCCTCATTTATTGACCTGGAATGCCCGTCAAGCCTGTCACTGCAGCTAAACGTGTCCTCACTTCTCCTGAGTCAACTCAAACACCAATTCTTCTATGAAATTTCCAAACTTGCCCTCCCTTTCCCCAGCACAAATTGATCTTCCCTTTTTCAGGCACCCTGTACTTACATCTGTTGTGACAGTTGATAGATTGGATTTAGATTTGCCTATTTGTGTGTACATGTGTCTCAAGCACCCCGAGGTCTTCCCAGCCTGTAGAGTAAAACATAGGCTCACAATAACACGACTAAAGACACTGGCCTGCATTCTTTCCCAAAGGTTCAGAGTCCCGAGATTGCCTTATGTGAACCTGTTAGGAAGTCCTATGAGCATCCACCTCTTTCTCTCTCATACCATGTTCCACTCAGGCCTGTAGAAGTCACCAAAGCCTGGTCTCCTTTGCTTACCTTTTCTCCTCCACGTGGAGGCTGGTCTGGTGTTCTAGTTAAACCAACCATGGTCCTTCTGCGTATCAGTATCCCCCAGAAAGCCTCCATGGTGAGGAAGGCCTTTTCCTTCTCTCTGACCCTGTCACTTAGAAGTCTTATTTTTTGTGCTCAGGGCCTTCTAGAAGTTTTAATAGATCTTCTGGTGCCTCTCCTCTGGTGCCACTGTAGACACACAAACAAAGCACACTCAGAAAAGATGTCTTTTTCTCCCAGGGTGATGGCATTTAACTGTTAGATGTTGATGCATATGTAATTTGTATGTGTGCTATTAAAAAATGACTTAGGAGTTCAAGGGCAGTATTGTTAGAGAACCAAAAAAAAAAATGACTAAGAAAAATTCTGGCTGAGTTAAGCTTCTTATCTAAAAAATCATCTATCTCAAATTACAAGGGAAATTCTCCAGAGAGGCTTTCCATTTATCACATATATACATGAGGACATGTAGGCATAATATATAATTACCGCAGTGCCCTATTATACAATATAATCTTCCTTGGCACCCCCCAGAACTAAAATTCTCTTGATTTTACTTCCTATTAGCCCCACCGATTCATATCTTAAAGATGCCAAGGTCATGTTGTATTATGTATTTATATAAAACCAGACATCCAAAACAGAACACTGACCCTTTGGTGATGAAATACTAGTTATCAATTCCCTGTCCTTTTTCTGAGGCCTGTGTCAGAGTCCCTGGGAGGGGATATTTTTAATTTCACACACCAGTACTCTATGGGAGTATTTTCTGCTCCCACACAATAGGGAAAGAACTTTGTTTTTCAAGGGACTGTGCTCTTTTTATCTGGAAATTGGTCATAATCACTACAAAATGGTCAAATGAAGACATTTGGAAATTGGTAAAATATGAAAACAAAAGTAAAAGAGACCTGGTCTTTTTAATAAAATCTAAGTTATTAGAATTAATCTGAGTTTTTTCAAGGGGGTCCACAGGAGCTGGCACGTCGGTGTGGGAAGGTATCTTTAATAGATGAGAGAAGAATTTAGAAATGTAGATTTGTCCTATATCAAATTGTTTTGTAGCTCTCTTTAAATTCTTGCTTTTGTATTGTGGGTCCCCAAGATCACTTTCAGGCTTGATGGCTCTACTGGAAGGGCTCAGCGGACTCAAAAAAGTTCACGCTCATAGTTATGGTTTATTACTGTGATAGGACACAGATTAAAATCAGTAAAGGGAAAAAAAAGGTGCAGTAGACAGTGGGAGATCTGCGAGGTCTGTTCTCTGAAGGCGGAGTTGTGTGGACAACAGTCAGTTCTCCCAGCAATGATTTGTGCCATCTGTACAGCTTTCCCCACCAAGGACACTCACTGGAATCTGGTGTTCAGGATTTCTACCGGGGTCAGTCACACGGGCATCAAGGACATGCCTAACTCACCCTACTTACACAGGTGCCGGCTCTCCCACATGTCAAACGGATACAGCGATTGAATCGGAGGTATTAAAACAAAGGCAAAAGCAAAAACAAATAAAAAAACATATAGTCCCCATATTACCTTGTTAGCGCAAACTCTGAACTCTTGCCCTGGGCCTGGTATAAAAAGCATCTTACCAGGTAGCCTTCAGAACTCATCTCTAGGAGCCAGTGTCAAACCAGTTGCTAGTCCTTTCTTTAGACTGTGCAGTCTGCGGGCCCCAAGTGCGCTCCATTAACCCTCCTTCATCACCGACTTCAGAGATGCCCAAGCTGCAGTGGTGCCTTCTGGGTACTCAGGTGGACCACGCTGCTCTTCTTAGTAAGACCTATCGGACGAGGTGCACTCTACCACGAGGCCTTGTTCCAATCGCAGAAGATCAAAAAAAAAGTGTATATTATCCATTAAATTAAAATTTTAAAGCCGCATAGATCATTTTTTAAACGCCTTCCTTAGATTGACTTTTTAAATTAACTGCCTGTCCTCGTCTCGTCTGCTAAAAGGTGTTTCCAATGCGCTTGAAATGACCTTAAAATTCTTGTATCTGCGAAATGGCACACGCCATAAAGACAGTGAGGATCTTAAAAAATGAAGTAATCGAGATTATTCTCAAGATACTCAGTCACACAGAGCAGCGCTGCAGAAGTCGTCATCATCCGAGAGGTTGGCCCCTCTCTCAGCACCTGTGCTCTATGCCACCGATGCGCCTCCAGGGTTCAGTAAGAACAGACGATACCAAAGGAGCTTGATATGTGGGGAGGCGAGTAGCATTTTAAGGTGGGGATGGGGTGAGTTCTCTCCCTAGCTGTGTGCCAAAGCGTGCTGCAGAAAATGACGTGGCCCCACCCCGCTGGTGCTGTCCACAGTGTAGACGGCGGGTTTGGCTCCATGCGGCGAGTCAGTTGAATCGGGTAGTCTCTTTGCTGCTCAGTTTGTTTTGCATGGCGGCGCGCAGCTCTCTTTGCTGGGCTTCCCTCCTTCTGCACATAAGAAGGGCAGCGGTAACTTTCTCAAATTTGATTTGAGAGGCCGGAGAGCAGCCTCTAAAAGTGTTCGACTGTGCAGTGTCTCTTAGCACTAGTGTGCCTCATGAAAGCCAGTGATAACCAGTGAGGGAACCATCACTGTCTCTGGAGAAGTTGTCTACGTTTTATTCAATCAGGTGTTGAACAGTACTGCTCAGTTCATAAGAAGTTATTCATTTGGGTAATTACTTCAAGATATCCTGACCTCCAAATCTTACAGACGAAATATTCTTAGTCATAATTCATAATTTCACCATTCTCTTCTTATATTTCCATTAGAACTTTGCAAATGCCTTTAGAATGATGGCAAAAGTATAAAATGAACAATTTTTAGCTTAAGTTATCGTTCTCAGAATAACTTTAAGAAAGATGTGAGGACAAACGAACAATATCAATAATCAGGTTTTTATTCCTGAGGAAAGTAGACATAGTAGGTAATGAATGGTTGGTTCAGTGTTGATGAGCGTCAGTTTATCCTGAAATGTTTTCCGGGGATTACGGAATAGTTAGGACTCAGCTTCTCTTTACTGATTATGGAGAGGAAGGGGCAGCTCTAGGAAATACAGGGCGTTGATATTTTCTTTAAGATGCCTTTTCATGCACAGAGTCGAATCCATCCAGCACCAACTTGTTGCCATTTCTGTGCCATCACTCTTTGCCTTTGGGAGGAAAAGTCGATATTGTCCTGGGTAGATTGACACAGAAGAAGCTTGTTTATGAAAACCACCTCGTATAGAAGCAGGGCAATAAATGCCGTTCTAAAACAAACATTAAACATTTAAAATGTACACAAAATGATGGCATTATCTTTTATGTCTTAAGTCTAATTATATACTCTTTAACTAAAAATTATAATAACATAAAATTATCATCAAATTCTGCTTCCCCAAATTTCATATTTTATATGAGAATTTTTTTATGCATTGGCAAAATATTGCTTTTCCCAAATCTCCATGGTAAACCTAGTTGGTTATCTTGTCTGAATAAAGTTGTGATAGAGTAAATGAAAGTAATTTTTAGATATTTGTACATTAGGATGATTTAAAAATACTGACTCTGTCACACTGATTTGACCTTCTTGCATAACATAAAATTAGTGCTCACTATCTTAATTAAGGTGTTTTTTTAGCTCAACTAATATAATGCAGTATCTTATTTCACTAGACTTAGTTATAAGTTTTGCCCCATAAATTATTGCAAAATTTGATTGCTATGTATCACTGGATCCTGGTGAGTTAGATGAAAATGTCATTATTTTATAAAAATGATGTGCCTGAAGGCGTCAGGGAAATAACTCACTTGTATAGTTGCCCAAATTCTTCTTGGGAAGCTTGTTCTGCGGATCATCTCATATAAAGTGACACCACTGTTTATTTAAGGGGAATTGTTATGGATGAATTTTAATGGAAAATAGAGTGTTATAATTATTTTCAGTGACATAATGACTTAAGGATCAATATTGCATTTGTAACATGAAATATTGCCCCTTTTCCATTGTTTTTATTTTTATTGACATTAATGACAGACTTCTAAAAAGGATTTGATAACACTTCAGATTTTTTAAGATGCCATTTTTTTCTTACAGTCCCCATTTAAGTTTAAACTAGGAGAGGGAGGGGACCCAGTGGACGAGGGTGGAGGGTTATGGGTGCTTTGGCGGTAGGCGTGGTGTGGTGACTTACATCTGAAGAGACGTGAACCTCTATTTCTGAACCACATGTAGTGTTATAGACCACTACCACAATAAAAAATAAAATAATAAAGAAAGAAAAGAAATTAGGTAGGTATTGTTTTATAACTGAAAAGGAGAAATAGATGGATATTGAGAGAGAGAGGGTGACAGAGATGGAAGTAGAGGGAGTGAAAAAGGGAGAGATATTTGCTGTAGCAGTACATTACACATTTGGGATGGGGGTAACAAACTAGATAAGTCATAGAAATTCCTAGAATAAGTTAACTTCTGATAAAATTGTTTTCCTTATCATTAGAACATTTGTTTTCATATCTCAGATGCAGATGAAATAATTTTGTGGCCAACATTGCTTCGAGGAGTCTAAAACTCACAGATCTCTAGAATAATGGAGGTTACAAGCCCCCCGAAGGTATACATTAAGATAAGTTGTACTCTAAAACAGAAGAAGTAGTGAGTGCTCTTTGTGACTGAACCTTCAAGCTGTTTCTGCATGGTTTGTGATAATTATATTCCAATATAATACTGTAAAGCACAGACAGCAATATCTGCAGCTGTATTTATTGAGATTGAATGCACATAGATCATTAAAATGCCACACAATACACTTTGTTATGTTGAATTAAAAAAATTTCAAGGCAGATTAAAAAATGACATTAGAATGAATTGACTGTCTTTGCTGACTGTTATAAATCTTCCTCATTTTTTCCCCTCATCATTATCAACATTCATTTCTTTGTCATTTGTGGGCATCTCACTTCCTTGAAAAGCCTTTCATTTTTCCATTTCTTCTCTTTTCTACCTTTTTTTTCCCCTTCTCCCTTCTTTTATTCCTTTCTTGAACTTCTGTTACCCAGATGTTTGCTTTAATACAAAAATTAATGACAATTTTCAATTTACTCTGTCATTTTGAGCTTTAGATTCCTGACCTTTCTTGCTTATTTAATCTCTTTTTTCAGCTTTGCCCAGTAGTCAAGAGCAGTTAATTAATTAGCATCCACAGCAGAGGAGGACAAAGAGGTGCATTTGCTTGAAATGCCTTTTATCTCACTGCCAAATTGCTGTAGACTTTTGTAAAGTTTGGGTCAGTGTAGTGCACTCCTCCACATGTGATGCTGATTAAGCTGCTGGGGCCTGGCACTCCCAGGTTAAGTGGAGACAGTTGCTCCAAATAGGAGGCTTCTTTTCTTTGTATGACAATACGGATATGTTGCCCATGTGAAGACAGGGCATCAATTTCATATTCCAGGATGCTAGCAAATGTGGCTAATCTAAATGTGGATTTTAGGCTGTTTAGGGGTAATGTAATTGTCATCACTGTGAGTATACACCAGGTAGAATGACAGGAAAGTGTGATTTATTCATGCAACCGGATGTATCAATGTGATTACATCATTGACTATCCCCCAGAATGAAAACTCAGTCCTGATGCCTTTTCACATAAGCATATAGTTCTAGAACTGGACAGGATTATCCCCCTTGGCTCCTGAGAAGGGATTTGCTCAAGATTAATTCCTACAGAGTAAATGATACTTAGACTTTCTGAATCTTATGAATGGCTGTCAAGAGAGACAGGCCCACCTTTGTGTTGTGGGAATATGTGGAAGTGTATCGGGTTGTCTGACACTGCTGTAATGTCGACGTGGACCGTGGTGGCAGGGGACAGATGAACAGGACTCATAGTGGGGAACATACTGTTGGAGATGCATGTGCTGATTGATAGTGACGCGTACCTGAGGCTTATAGAATGTTAGATTCTATACGATTGTAGCAGCAGGAAAGGCGACACTGGGCAAGGTTTGGGATGGTTCAGGGCAGACGGATCAAGGAAGGGGAGTCTTGGAGCCCTTGGTGGCTTTTTATGCTTTTATTAGTAGAGGTGGCCAGGTACATGGCAGGCAGAAGTGCTGGGGGGGCCGGGAGGCTGGCAGGCCTCCCAGCCCCCGGTGCATCTCACCCTCTCGGCTGCTTTTCTCTCTCTGCTGCTGCTGCTGGTCGGTCCTGTCGGTCCTCTTGGTCCTGGCATCCTCATGACTCCGCCCATTTAAGCCCGTGTCCAACTCAGGTGCGCCCACTTGCGCATGCCCACCCTGGAATGCTGGCAGCACCACAGGTGTCCATCACAGTGGTGGGAAGATGGAAGCCTGATTTCTCTAACCCTACAATGATACTACTTCAATGTATGAAAAGTAGGAGAAGAAAACCATGACCACTTCAGTTATCTCGAGTGTGCTTGGTAGTTCCCAAACTTCTGTTCATTCCTAAACCTTAAACCCACATGTGATGCCATGAACTGGGCAATAGGAAGACAGTTGAAAGAACATTTTTAATATTGGCAGCCCAATTCTGTAACTGTTTGGTGAATTGGTACATATGTAAGAAACAAAATCAGTACAAAAGGGGATGTTTTGTGAGTCCAATTCCTAAATAACTTGAAGAGATGACTGGCTGGCTATAAATAAGGATTCAGGTTGTTTGGCGGTAGCTTCTTTACGGGGGGAGACCAAATGCCTTTGTAATTTGGAAGCAAACCTGAAACAAATGATCATGTTCGTGGAAGTGCTGCCCTTGGGGGATGTGATAGGTAAGAATGGGCCAGGGGATTTGGCTGGAGTAGACAATTTTGGAGTGCAGTGTAGCTAAGAAATATTTTGATTTGCTTTCCTGTTGATTTCTTGGCTGGAATTCCTGGCACAGAGTGAGGAAATAAACTTAATAGGAATATGTGAAGTTTTAATAATTTATGTTAAAATGCCATTTTAAAGTTATTCTAAAAATAATCAGGTCTAGTTTGAATTCGCCAACTAAGACCTGTGATTAGATTTTTACATGGTGATGTTTCCATTCTAAACCCAAACTCAAAGTAAATGAAGGGTAGACTTAGCTGAGCTACTATTGCCGAAGAAAAAACAGGGCATAAGAGAAGCTGGGTCTTCCCTAACCACTGCCATCTACCTCTGAATTCAGTTATTCAAGTACATAATGTCTAGATAAGAAGGTAGGGCATCTCTTTTTAAAATGTGTTGACACAAGGACTAGCTTCAAAGAGTGGGCAACTCTTATTGGCCACTCAACTGACATCCGAAGAATGTTCTTGGTACAGTAAGGACCAGCACCTGTGTTTGCTCCATAAGGACTGAATTCTGTATAGTTAAACGGATGGATTCACCCACAGAATAGTGTTTTCTGCTATGCGAGGGTCTGTCACCTCTTCACCTTCAAGAACGCAATGCTCTGTGCTCAAGACACTGACGGTGCAGGAGAAGAAGCTGCCTGCCCTCCTGGCCACACGCCATCCTTCCATGGGCTTATTGTCATTAGTACATCTCAGCCTTTCTAAAACATCGGATTTGGGGACACTTGCTTTGTTACCCTGAAGCAAAATTCAGAAGTAATGCAGCCCACCCTGCACATAATTAAAACTCAGTCTAGTGCCGTAAGTGGAGAATTAAAAAGAAAAGTAAAAACCTCACTGTTTCGCAAAAGGTGAATAATCATACAGGACTTCGCTAGAGGATAAAAATTAGCCCCACAATTTCCAGTGTCACTCAGTTTCCAAGAATCTAGGGACTACGATGATTCTATAGAATCCCTGCCTTAAAGTAAGTCTATCCAAGATCTTGCCATGCCTTTGAATTCCAGATGGGTGTTTTCTTGACCTGCTAAAGCAGTGGGGGGTTTGTCTTCTGAATAAACCACACACAGAACCATAATGTATAAATTTGATGGAAAGCAGATAAAAGCTCATCCCCATTTCCTTTCCACCACATGGCTGCTGTGAAGCACCTCTGGTCTGGGGATCTGGATAGCTGATCGTTTCGGTGGCATTGTAAGAACTAAAAATAAGTTGAAATAGATGAAAGGAAGTCTGGTTTACTAGAAAAGAAATGACTTCTTCCTTAAACTTTCTTTTTTTCCTTAAACACTAGAGTTGTTCCCTCAGGCTTACTATCTATAGAGATTTTTAAGAATTGGAGAAGATAAACTGTTGTCTCTTGGGAAGAGGTCTTAAGAATGTTCTATGTAGTTCTTCATTGCATGTAAAGGAAATAAATGCTTGAGTACATGAGATATTCAAATCACTATACGTTGGTCTAACTCCAGATCAGTTGCTCGTGTTCACAATAAAGCCATTTGAGGACAGTCTTCCTAATATCCCTTCTAGTTCAAAATACAGGTTTAAATTTTCTCTTTTGTGTACATAGGGGACTTTGTAATCTCCATGTCACTAACCCTTTCCATGTCTCAGTGAGTGTCGGGACATTAAGAGCCCTTAGTGACTGGCAGCATTTGTAGGTTAATATTCAATAGGACTCTCCAAACGATACCCATGTATTTTGTAAGAAAACATTTATTTAAAAAATGGCACTTATATCTTGTTATAAGTCAGAATAAATTCAATGCAATTACAATTAATATCAAAATAATTTCTTATAGAAAGAGAAAGTTGCTTTTGAAATTTGGAAAGGGACTAGAATAACTGAAAAATTTTTTAAATGAACAAACATGGAAGACTCATACTAATTTTAAGACTTAATATAAAACCAGGAATCAAGGGAGTATGGTACCAGAGAATGGGCAGATGTATGGATTAATGGAAAAGATTGCAGACTTCAGAAATATACTTGCACATTCATAGTGAAGTGATTTTGACAAAGGTACAAAAGTCATTCTCTGGAGAAAGCCTTTTCAACAAATGGCACTGGAAAAACTGGGTAGTCCTATGCAAAAACATGAACCGGAACCCATACCATGTATGTACCACATACAAAAATTAACTGAGTATGACTCATAAATCTAAACATAAAAGCTAAATTATTAAACTTCCGAAAATAAAACAAAAACTTGCAAGAAAGTCATTGTGACCGTTTGGTATTCAGAAAAAGCCTTAGATATGATAACAAGACAACAGCCTATAGAAAAAATTGTAAGTTAAACTCAAAATTAGAGCCTACAGCTCTTTAAGACATTGTTGAGAGAAGACAGGTAGATCCCAAATCTGAAGAAAATATTTGCAAAGCATGTAGCTGGTCCAGGGCTTGTTCTAGAATATATAAAGAACTCTCAAAACTCAGTGAGAAACACATCAGATGTCCAAGGTGCTTGCAAAAATGTTCGCCCTCACTGCAGTTCAGTAAGCAGCTGAGACAGGATCAGTCCCTAGCAGGCTGACTCCAGAACCCGTGTCCCTAGCCTCACCGGCCCCAGGTGGAGTCTGTATTCAAAGAGCCAAAGCAATGGATTCTGGTTATGGGGCTGGGGGTCTGCAGAGACAGCCTGTCAGCATCACCATCAGTGCCTGACGGTGGGAGCAGCCTCCACCATGAAGATGTCAGTCTTGGCCAAGGGAGCTGGGACTCTTGGGGAAAAGATTGGAGGACAGTTCAGAAGTGAAGAAAAAGCCCAAATCGGAAGATTGGACACGCATAACGGGGACCAGCAGGGCTCGAGCTGGGCAGACACCGAGAGTCTGAGAGCTGGCCTGGTCATGCCTTAGCAGTGAGTCCCAGTGATTCCACTAGTGGTGGTTCTTGTGCCCACTTTGCAGTCAGCAGGGGATGGGGCTTTAAGTGCCGGACTGATCCAGTCTTAGGAAGATAGGTACGGACGAACACCTGTCTTTCACTTATAAAATCCATTAAAAATATGAGTGGGCATTTTGTATATGTGTTTGTAGCAACTGAACTCCAGCAGCCGTTGAAACCTGACAGGACAACATGAAAACAGCCTCGGACCTTCCATTCATATAAACGATGTGTTTATTGAACAAATGAATATTAAGGGCTATTAGTCCTCATTAAAGGGTTTTTGCAAATTAAAAGGTTGATAGATAGCGCTTGTCTTTACCCTTTTGTTCCCAGGGCCAGCGTTGGTGATGTCATTGGACATTAATAAATAGTGGATGGTTAGCAGCAGAGTAAGCTTGCCAGTGAACAGTGTGTGCAACACACACCCACACACACTCAGAACACCAGTGCAACACACACACCCACACACACTGAGAACACCAGTGCCACACACACACACTCAGAACACCAGTGCAACGCACACACACACTCAGAACACCAGTGCAACGCACACACACACTCAGAACACCAGTGCAACACACACACACACTCAGAACACCAGTGCAATACACACACACACTCAGAACACCAGTGCAATACACACACACACTCAGAACACCAGTGCAACGCACACACACACACTCAGAACACCAGTGCAACACACACACACACTCAGAACACCAGTGCAACGCACACACACACTCAGAACACCAGTGCAACACACACACTCAGAACACCAGTGCAACACACACACACTCAGAACACCAGTGCAATGCACACACACACTCAGAACACCAGTGCAACGCACACACACACTCAGAACACCAGTGCAATACACACACACACTCAGAACACCAGTGCAATACACACACACACTCAGAACACCAGTGCAACGCACACACACACTCAGAACACCAGTGCAACGCACACACACACTCAGAACACCAGTGCAACGCACACACACACACTCAGAACACCAGTGCAACGCACACACACACTCAGAACACCAGTGCAACGCACACACACACACTCAGAACACACAGTGCTACGCACACACACACTCAGAACACCAGTGCAATACACCACACACACTCAGAACACCAGTCCTCTTCCAAGTTATTTCCAAAACATAAAACTTAGAACAACTTCAAACACGTTACAAAAAGAAATTCACAATTTTTTTTGCTGAAAATGTCATTCTCTGGGTTTTTAGCTTTGAGCAGTGATACAAATTTTTTTGTAAGAAACAGAAGTTTAATTTTTGTTACTTTTTTTCGTGATTTCTCCCTCTATTATGTCATTTACGTTGCATAAAATGTTGCTTTCCTTAGTTGATACATGTTTTATATTTTAAAATGTTTTTCTGATAAAATTAATAATTTTTATATAAGTATGGAAATATGCTATGAACACCTTAAAATCAGCTATAGTAAATAAAATAATTTTATATAAAGATATAAAAATATTTAGAAATATTTTGCTTTATTTCTTCCAGTTTTTCTCCTTAATGTGGATGTTTGTTATATGTGCGATAAAGAATATAGTCACATAAAACTTAATTGTATATGCATTTAATATATTATCTTAGTGTAACATATCTATTGCATATTTTATTACTTGGGTTTGTAATACACAATTGCACAATGTGGTATCTTAATGTATCATGACACTGTGGTATCTTAATATATCATATGACACAATATTAATTGCATGTTAATAGAAATATGCCATTTAATGAATATTTCTTATTTAACTTTCTTTGTGATAGGGATATCCTTATTTCTTATTATCTGGTTTTTATTTACCTTTAAACTTAACCTTTGTATCTTAAAACTTTTCTATCATTTTCTTTAGATATGTTTTGTAAATGGATTTTACATTTTTTTTCTCAACCTGATATGAAACGATACATATTTTCACTCTTGTGGTTGACAGATGTAAAAGTATGTTTCTTGTAGAATAATTTAGGATTATGGGTCAGTTATATGTAAATCAGCAACCTCATGGTCCTATCTGTTAGTGATGGGGTGTCTACTTTTCAAATTTTCATAAATATACATTTACTTATCAAGCAAAAATATTCTAAATATAAGATCAATATTTGTGCTTTATATTACTTAAAAAATTCTGAAATTTTCATATAATTATAGAAATAATTTTCATGGGAGAATAGTTCCCTGTATTATAGCACCACAAGTTTTTCATGAGTTTCTTATTTGGCATGGGTGGCGTGGGTAGTAGTGAAGTTTCACACATTCCTAGTCAAGTGCTTTTGAGGCTCATTATTTCCGGTTTTTGCATTATTAAGCAAAATTATAGTGAATAACCTTGTATCTAAATCTATATCAATCATTATCTCTTAAAATAAAATCCTATAAATGAAATTCTTTAGATAAAAGTTATGTGAGATGTAAGGATTTTGGTTTGAAGTGTAGGATTTAATTTCTTCAAAATCTTGCTCATTTTTTCTGTTTCCAGTGCTGTCTTATAAATTTCTTTTCTTTTAGATCTCTAGTTGAATATCTCATCTCCCATTTCTATTAGTACTTTCCTTTAAAAAAATAAAACTTTTTAAAAAAGATTTATTTATTGCATAGAAGAACTAGGTGTAGGCCAGATGTGTGGGGGGTGAGAGGATTCACCAGAGACAGAGTGGGGGAGCAGAACAGGAGGATCAACTGAAATACACATCTGAGGGGAGCAGTGGGGGGAGTGGTAGGGGCCAGGAGAGGTCTGCCGCTCCATTTGCGGGTAAGCTCCCTGGCCAGGGATGGAACTCGGGCCACAGATGTGATGGCACTGACCATGAGGGAGGCCCAAAACCTTAAATTTTCTAATTGTAAACGTTACACATGAAGCCGATTCTTTTACTGTATGTTTGTTGTCTGTCTTCATGTGTCTGACTAGAAGGAGAGTAACTTGATTTGGGCTCTCTAAAGTGTTAGAACTTTCACCCTGTTGTGTTAGAAAGAGACATCCTTCTCTCAGCAGACCCTTATGTCCCTCAATTTGTATATGTCACAGGAGCACACACTGGATGAAAACTGCCCAATCCAGGCCATTAAGAATGACCCCAAGGTTGAGTAAGGCCTTGGTGGACTACTAGACACAAAGCTGAAAAGGGACATAGCTAACCTGTCCACAGTGGGACACAGAGTCGGCAGAGAGGCCCAGAGGTCAGCAAGCCAAACAAACAGCTGGGTAGAGGCAGGAGGGCGGGGCAGGATGAAGCAGCAGTGTAGACACCAACCATGCTGGGATGAAGTGGATGAGTCACGAGATAGATGGTAAGAGCTTGATGAACATATTTCCATGGGTATGGCTTGGCCCTTTACCGTCAAAGTCCTGGTGTGTTTGGCGTGGATGGTGGTGAGTGGGGACCATGCTGGTTTGTGTCCTCTGCAGAGGTGTCTCATGGGTCCTGTCCAGGACTGAGCTGATGTTAAGTGAGTCGGGCTGACCCCTTGGGAGACATTCCAGCATCAGTCCAGAGAAACAAATGGTTGGTGTGACTCAAGTAAAGTTATACTGATTACCTCAGAGGTCACCTAAAACTAAGCCACTTGTCAAATATATTTTAGTCCTTTGTCACCTGTTTTTGAATACCTGGATACATCTTCCTGAGATAATTTGTTCACTACAGCAAGCATTTTTAAAAAAAATACATTTTTTCACTTTTCATATTTCATACTCTTTAATTTTATCAGAATGTAGATTTCACTTACCGAGAGGTTTCTAAAACTTAATAGGTCTGTCTGAAAATCTAAAAGCTATGGTGACAGTTGCTATAGGAATTCTCAGAAGCAGATAAAAAGATTTTTAAAATGGTCTTTCAACTTATAAGCTAATACAAGTCTCAAATCTATTGGTTTTTCTTCATGGAATAATAAATGGGTTTTAAAATATATTAAATATTATTTCAGCAAATTGGATAGGTTTTTAAAATGCAAAATTAAGTGGCTTTGTGTTAAAATGAACTATTCAAAAAATGTAGTTCTTCACATACCTTATTTTTCAAAACAGACATTCTTTACATTAATATGTTCACTTGGTCCATTCCAAAGTAAATAACCTTAATCCTCAGTCTCACTTTATTTCTAGGTTCATATTTCCAAATTAATTTTAAAATGTGAAACTGTAAATTTCCTTGAACTTACAAACCTAATTTGAAAGAAAAATAATATAATCTCATTATCTTTATACATACCTTTTCTGATTAATACACTAACAATGGTATTGCTTTACTTTTCTTAGTAATTAGCCAGTTTTCAATGTGCTATCACATCTGTTATCTGACTTAATATTTAACAAATGAATAACATAGATAATTAACCAAATCAAGGAGGAAAAAGTTTTGATGGAATAACTTGTTTGATGGAACTTCTGTGCTAGAACTATACCAACTGTCTTTTGTCCCTTTCTCTCTCCCTTTCTCATCCCACCATACATTTTAAAAAATATCTTTCAATTATCTCATCAAGGAATTAAAATTTATTCTAATACTTTTTAATACTTGATAAAAAAGGTGGCTGGTGATATAATAAATGTTTTGAAACATTTAAATGCTTTTAAATTACTATAATAGTCCCATGTTGAGATCAACCTATCTGACATTCCCATAAAAATTAAAAAGAAATCTCTGTATCTTTACTTTATTCTAGGATTTGGAAGTGTAGGGGTCATACTAGTTGTTCCAATTAATGAACACCAATTAAAAAAATGCTCACTGTTTCGAGAGTCTAGAATCAATGGTATTCCTGATTGGCGGGAGTTTTCCTCATGGAATTATTGCAGGAACTCGGGTACTTTCCACCTTTTGATTCCGCCCTTCCCTTGGGTCTCTGAGGGCCCTACTTCAGGTCCATCTGCTTCTTGAAGACTAAAGGATGGCGCTGACGCAATCCCTTTCTCACCTCCCTTTGGTGGGATGTGTCACAGGACAAACTGAGTTGTGTCTCTGACTGGACGGCTATCTCCCAGCAGCAACACTGGGTTGCTGGGGACGGCTGGTCATCAGTGTTCTAGGACATTAGACATGCAGGTCCCCAAGATAACATGAGTGATGCTATCTAATAGTGAGACAACAGCAAGGGGACTTCAGGATCGTGAAGGGCACTTGTGGGGAGTGTGGCCTCGTGTGCAAAGCGTCAGGCTGTGTTTGGTACCTGCCGTTGGGCTTGTTTCAGAATTCTGTTCACCGTCACATCTGATTAGGTGGGAGACTTGTGCTCAAGACTTTCCAGGGCAGTCCTTCCTTGTCCCCACCTACTAATAGCTTGTCCCCAGCTCTGCAACTGTTAAAAGTTTCAGCGGGACTGTCTCCTGCTTTGAGGGAAAGACTTCTATTGTCTGATACGTCAGATGGAAGAGACTCCAGCCCCATTATTCCCTAGTGAGTAGCTGGTGCTACAGGTGAGTAGGGTTGAAAGACTCCTGCTTGAACTTTCACTGTACTGAAGATGTGACAGCATGAAAGGAATATCTACCTATGCCTTGGAAATATCTTTGATTTCTAAAAGAATTGTTAATTAAGAAACCCTTGTGATTTAACTGTCACAAAACACAGTATTACAGTGGAAAGATGTTCAGACTTTACTCAATGTTGAGATTGGAATTTGTTTTTCAGATTCAGACTTGACTTGTTGATAACCATGTTAAGAACCGGAGATCAGGTGTCCAGGCAGTGACTGACCGAAATCCCCCATGCTGTAATTAAGCTCATTTCCTCTGGTTTGTCTCTCCTGCAGTCTGGAGACGATTGCTGACTCTGTTTTCTCCACTGAGCTTTATTTTATCATTGGCCATATGCTTTTATTCTCATAGGGATTATTAAAAAAGTCTTCTCCAGGGTTACGATTGAACTATGCCCTGCGCCCTCATTCTTAGTATTGATTTTACCTGTATTTTGCATTTCAGAATTGATCACTCTATACATCTTATCATTATCTATATTTCAGGAATAATATTAATTTTCTAATTGACAATAAGTCTTGCTTGAGAAAAACCAATAAAAATGCTAGAAGTTACTAAGAGCACAAATGAAAATGGGAGCTAGAGTAGAGTAGTGGGGTGCTTCCCCTGCCCATCATGTGGACTTAAAATGGAATAATAATGTGAGTAGATGAGAAAAACCAAATTAAATTAAGTTTATAACCTACAGTATGTTGCCACAGATTCCGGTTTTTATACTCATATAATTAAATGTGCCACTCATTAACTTTACAAAATCCTTTTAAGTCTTGTTACTTAACCATAACCTCATGCTAGTTAATTATGGAAAATGGAAAGCAGGGTTTTTTTATTTTTTTTTAGAACTATAATTCGCTCAGGTGCCTTAAAGCACTTAACATACAAGGTGAACAAAATTAGCTGCACTTGTCAGACAATTTCAAGGCAGATATTAAAAGAGCATGTGGAGGATCCTCTGCCTTAGATTTTGGTTAAGTCTGAAGGAGTGTGGTGCATTGAAACCATGATGTGGTCTGAGAAGAAGGAGAATTCGCTGAGGATGGGAATGTTAATCTACTGTGTCCTGTAAGTGAAAGTTTAGGAAATAAAATGATAAGGACTGGACAAGTGTGGTGAGATTATGGAGCTCCCCGCCAAGTGGTGTCAGCGAGCCAGATGATTCTCCTCAGTGTCATTTAACCAGGAAAATCGATGCTGTGATGAAAGCATGAATCGGGCAGTGATGAAAGGATCCATGTGAGGTTTCATCTTGCTTTGCAGTTGCTGATGTGGATTTTTAAAACGCATGTACATCTGAAACTGGAAAACCTGGGTTCCAGACCGTGTTTGTCATTTTTTTCAGCCATCACATAGTTGCTGTGAGAAACAAGTGAGATATCTGTGTAAGCCACTGAGGCACATTCTGGATGCAGAGACTTCAGGGTTACATGATGCCAGCCTACGGGCCACCCCCAGATGGCGCCTGGGGTGGATTTGCTGTGGGCTGTACTTGTTTGGATATTGATGTCCCTTGGTGCTGGGAACATTATTTTGAGAACAGGGTCTCTTCCTTCCTCATTATTTTCTCCACTTCGTTGCTGACCATGGTTCTTCCAAAGTTTTCAAAAAAATTTTTGGAAATTTTCTCAAAAAACGTTGACTTTAATTGAGTCGTGAAAGGCTCATGAAATGGTAGCACTTACTTTCCTCCTCCTTTGTCATGTGTGGTAGCAGAGACTAACCTGGGAGGAGGGAAATTTGGTTTTAAAATAAGAACTTAGAACATCCAGAAGTAATGGCAAACAAAATAATTAATCTAGCAAATCCTTTGGCATGCCCTTGAGGTGATAAAATTCCATCAGAGATTTGAGTTTGTGACTCCCCTTAAGGCCTCTTCCTTGCTGGATTTGCAAGGAGCTGTGTGGCGCACAGAGGTACGAGTGCAGTCAGTGCCTTTATCCTCTCAGGCACTAGCTCGTTTTGTGTGCTTACTGCTTGTCTTATCTGAGCCAGTTCAGCTCCATAACCTTCAGTGAAGCTCAGTGTAAAAGTTAGCAGGATATTAGGTGGGACTAGCGAGGAAACACCTTCCTGCGGAGAGGAGGGGCAGAGGACTAGGGAATCCCTCTGTAAGTCGTTGATTCTACCTTGTTTCATATTTTGAGGCATTTGGAAATTCAGAATCGAACTTAGAAAGGACAAGAGAGAAGAGAGAGAAAGGAAAGAGGAGATAAAGGAGAGAAAGAGAGAGAGGAATGAGGATCGAGGGAGGAGAAAGGGGAGAGGGAGAAGGAGCGAGGCAAGGAAAGGAAGGAGAGGGGAGGGGAGAGGAGGAGAGTAACGCTTCAACACCTGCTTCGGACAAACTCGTGAGTTTGAGGCTCTGTATTTGTTCTCGTGTTTGATTCTGCATCAATCCATGTGGGGTAACTTTTTCCTTTACGTCATTTATGAGAGAATCAGGACCTGGTAAAATAAATGACTTAGGATGACAATGGCGATAAGGAAGAGAGAGCAGATTCAAAGGTCTGTTCTTTTCTGTTTAAATGAGGTGACATTGGTCTACGTTCTGTACGTGAATTAGACGAAGGGGCTGTACGTGAATTAGACGAAGGGGCTCACCGCGCCCCAGAACACCCAAATCCCTTCATCGTACACCACTGGGCCCTCCCCACTGTGTTCCCTCCCCACCCTCCTGTCCCTCTAGTGGCCTCAACCCTGCAGTCCTGTTTCCAGACTTTGCTTTGGTCTAATTCCATCAGTTACTTTGTTTTTTCCCTGTTTTCCACACTTGAGTGAGACCATCCAGCGCTCGTCTTTTCTCCTTAGGCTTGTCTCGCATAATCAGGCCCCTCTGTATGTCCCTTCCCTTTCAGGGACCCCACACCCCTCCTTGGCCACAGAGAAGGCCTGGCACACTGCTGATGACACATGGGGTCATCTGAGCTGCAGGCGCCAGAGGTGAGAACGGGGAGACCCTCTCTGCCTCCCTGCCCAGTGGGGAAGGCTTTAGGCAAGGGCGATGAGTGCATATTGTGTCTTATCCAAGTCAGTGTTGACCTTCCAGTTCTTTCCTTGGCTGCTCCTTTAGACCCTCTGTCTGTTTTGTACCCAAAGAAGTAGGGAAGGCTTGGTTCAGTCGTTGTCGTGTGTGTGGGGTTTCAGCTCCTGTGCTAACTGTATTTCCGTTCGAAACTGTTTTTACTTTGAAAAATGATACATGCACAAAGTTAAAATTCATAATGATACAACAGCAACCGGCAGGCCCCTACTCCACCCTCTGGCTCCTAGATCCCACTTCCCTGAGATGCTGAACACCTTCCACAGTTTTAGCCATTCTTTCAGCACTCATTCCTCCCTCCCCTTAAGAACAGAACTGTATAGCTACATCTTTATTTATGCATTTAATTAGCTATTAACTTCTCCCCATGGAAGGTGAGGACTTAGTTTTCTCAAATCTTCCTTAAACAAGCTCTTCTTCTATCTGCTCATAAAGCCACATGCACCACCTTTGGCGAGATCCTCTTACTGTGTTTTCTTGCAAGTAGCTTACCGCTGAGCTAGCTCATGTATTAACAATTTTTTCCCTTTTCTTCTCAATCTTCCTGTGCTCCCTGGAGGTACAGTTTGCTGTGTTAATTAGGACAGGTTCCACCGGGGGGGAGGGACAGGGGAGGGGCTAAAAAAGACCAAAGCGGCCGTGTCTTGAAGGGTGGACTTTATTTCTGTCCTATGCGACAGGCAGGCCATGTCGGGAGCTGCTGGGACCAGCCCAGTGGCAGGAGCCCCGCGCGTCTCTCTCGCCATTTTGCCAGCCTCGCCTGCCTTCCGCCTCACAGTCTAAAAACACTTGTCCAGGTGGCTGTCGAGTCTGCTTCTCTGGAAGTGCAAAGGGGGAGGAGGCTGTGGAGAGCACAGAAGTTGTGAAGAGCTTGTTTCATTGGCCAAAATGAGGCTCGTGGGGAGACCTAACTTCAAGGAGGGTGACAAGCACACCTGACTGGACACCTGCGCATCCAGGTATATTTGGGCTTTTACACTCAAGGAAAGAAAGGGGGATTATACTGGTAAGCCAGCAGCTGTCACCAATGCCTTGATTTCCGCTCATTTCCCCTGGCTGGTGTCTTTGCTATGGCGCAGAAACTGTCCATTCTGAGATCGCCTGCGCGTCCCAGCCGCCAAGTCCCGTGTCCTCTTTCTGGTGAGAGGACCTGGCCTCCACTCAGTGTCGTCCACTTCTACTGCCTACACACTTCTGACGTCCACTTCTACTGCCTACACACTTCTGACATCCACTTCTACTGCCTACACACTTCTGACGTCCACTTCTACTGCCTACACACTTCTGACGTCCACTTCTACTGCCTACACACTTCTGACGTCCACTTCTACTGCCTACACACTTCTGACGCTGCCTGTTCACACTTAGAAATGCCTTTCTTTTTGGTATTGTTACAGTCGTGAGTGAGACAAACTTAAGGAATAGTTCTGGTCTTTGTTGATGACTCATTGGCTGCAATGTCAACAAAACTATTTTTTTTTTAAGATTTATTTATGTGTGCACACAAGAACAGGGGTACAGGCCAGAGTCGTGGTGGGTGGAAGGATTTACCAGAGACAGAGTGGGGAGCACAACAGGCAGATTGGCTGAAACACACTGCTGAGGGGAGCAGCGGGCGAAGCAGGAGAGGTCTGCTGTGCCATGTGGGTCCCTTCCTTTGCCGGGGATCAAACTTGTGCTGCAGCGGCTGTGGATGCTTCATAGTGCAGTGCTTAACCCCTTGCGCCACCAGGGAGGCCCAACAAAACTTTAAATACATCTTAATCTTCTGTCGTGAATTCATAGAATTATTCATATATATCCTGCATATGCTTTTACTTTTTTTCATAGAAAAGTTAATTTTATAGAGCCAAGTTTCTGTTTGGTCTTCAAATGCAGTCACAAAATAAGTACACATCTTTCCTGTAGTTGAATAATCAGTTATTTTCTGTTGCTGAAGTTTACTGAGGCTGGTTGATCTAATATACTTAAAAAATGGAGTTAAATTAACATACAACTTATTTTCAGGTATACAAAATCTTTGTAAGTGTTATCCTCTTAAGTGTGGACGTTTGGCACAAAATTCTCTCTTAAGTTTTACTAATTGTGCACAAACCATTGTTTTGTGATATTTCAGCTCTAATTGGCTCATAACTTTAAATATTCTGAAGAGAAATATTGTCGTCAGCTGAGTCTTTGAGAGTCTAGTTAGAGAATATCCCTGCGGTATTCACAGCACCTCGGTAGAAGCAGATGCTCCTGTGTGCGGTACTGCTATCACTTCCCCCCTTGTGTAGATTATCTTGATCAAGTTCTGTTCGGATCTGATTCAGAATCGAAAAACATCACTCAGCCCCACACTTATCTGTTAGCAATTTGGCCTTTTAGTCTTTGAGATTTTATAAAATCTTCATGATTATAAACCTTGAAAATAGTTCAGGTAAATAAAACTGAACTTGATATATGCCAAAAATGAAGTGAGATTAGAACTGAATAAGGAACTGTAATGAAAGAGCTTCTCTCGAAAAAAAAAATTGAAATATAGCAAAGATACAGAAAATATCAAAATAAAAACATACACCTCAGTGATTTATCAAAGGGAACATCCTCATAACCATCAATTAGAGTAGCTCGTTGTGCTCCCCCTTCCCTTAAATTATTACGAAGGTTATTTTGGTTTAATCACTTCTTTGTATATTTCCTGGCAAATCATGTTTTATCACCTCTCCAGTTTTTGAACTTTGTGTTAATAATGGAAGGCACACAGCATTCTTTTTTTATCTTCTTTTGCTCTGCATTGTTTATAATATTATTATGTCATTGTGAGAAGCTAGTTTAAAGCATAGCGTTCACTGTATGAATATACTGCATTTTAACTATCTAGTGTACTGTTGATATTTGAGTTGTTTCTGGTTGGGAAAATTACAGATGCTGCTATAAAGTTTCTTGTGGAACTTTATGTCTCGGGAACATGCACAAACATTTCTGATGGGTACATAGCTTTGAAGGCAATTGTTGAATCTTAGGTTATGTTTATCTGCAGCATTAGCAGATATTGCCGAAACACTTTTCCGGGGTGATACCAACTTATGTCCCACCAGCAGTGAAAGAGGTTTCCATTGCTTCACATCCTCATACATTTTGGCGAATAGGAGTCTTTATAATTTCAGTTGGTTTACATGTGTCTGATGGTACCCACTGCAATGTGCAATAGCAATTCCCTGATGACCAAGTGCTTTCTCATACGATTATTGACAGTTTGACTTTCTCCTTTGTGGAAATGTTGCATGAATTTCCCTGTGTGAGTATATGTGTGTGTGTGTGTGTGTGTGTGTGTGTGTGTGTGTGTGTGTTAACCAACTTTCTCTCTTTCTCTGGAATTCTTGATTATATCTTCTGTAGAAATATCCTACTTCCTGGTTTACCTCTTTACTTTTGTAATGTGAATTTTATCAGCAGAAATTGGTAATTTTGATATACTCCAGCATATCCCTCATTTTTTATACATAGTGCTATTTGAATTCTTTCTTGATATTTTCCCTTTGCTGAGCTTTGATGTCGTGTTATCATCTTTTAGAAACATTATCATTTTAAATTACATATTTATATCACTTAAAATGTATAGATATCCAATTATCCTAGCATGTTATTAAAAAAACTTTAGCTCACTTTCTCATAATTTAATTACTCATTTTAGTTATTCTATTTCTGAGCGCTTTATTTCACTCCATTTATCAGTCACTTCATCCTTGTATTAGTACCACATACTTTTAATTACTGTAGCTTTATAGTAAATCTTGATTTCCAATACAGAAACCCTCCCACCTTGTTATATTCTTGAAGAGTGTTTTGATTCTTTCTTTGACATTTTCATATCCACTTTAAGATTAGTTTGTTAGGTATTATAGAGCATCTGTGGTATTTTTATATATAAATTATATAAAGTATGTCCTTTTCCTGATTTGTAAAGCAGCAGCCTTGATTTACACTTAAAGTCTTCAGGTTTTATCTAGCTTAGTATTTGTCAGAGATTTTTGTCTTTTATTTATGTTATTATTAAATTACAATATGCTGCAAGAGTTTTGCTAGCCCTCTACTTTGTAATTCTAGTTCCTGCACGGTCTCATGTAGCATTGGATAAGCACATATACAGCAAACAGAATTCTTACTTTTACATGTGGTTAAATCTGGAAAATGACCAGTGGTTATCTACCTTTTTTCTCAACCCATTCCAGTCACATAGCCAAGGATGACACTACCAAGCAGCAGTGAATAAGCAGAACACAGAGGGTTTTGAGGGGAGTGAAACTTCTCTGCACCTAAGTGCAAGGTAGACACATACTTCTCATTATGCATGTGAAAACCCACAGAGCCCCCAAAACCAAGGCTAAATTAAACCCTAATATAAACCGAATTCTGGCTGATAAAGGTGCAGCCATATATCTTGGTGAGAGATATTGATAGTGGGAGAGTTTGAACATTTCAGGGGGAAAGATACGTGGGAATTTTCTTTACTTTCCCCTTAACTTTTGGTGTGCATTTAAAACTGTCCTAACAGTAAAGTGAAGAATAAAAATAAAATTGAGAGCATGATCCATCTGTGGTTTAGCCATCTTTACAGAGTATGTCAATAATTAAAATAATAGCTACAGGAAGCGTCAACAAAGGTATCACCAATCTAGACACTTTTGATCACAAACTGAGACTATAAAAGTAATTGCATGCAATTTTATGAAAATTTAAAAATGATAACATACCATATTTTAAAAAATACCATTTTAAGGACAATACCAATAGCATGGTATTAGAAACCAAACTGACATATCAAGTATGTGATCCTATACCAAATACAATTATGATTGAATAATTTTAAAAGTTTAAATAATGCATAGAAAGGGTTTTTCTTTAGGTTAATTTTTTAAGAGAAAGCATAGTTTTGAAGTATGTTAAATTATTTTAAGTCCACCATTATAATGAAACTAATATCAGTTGATCAATAGATCACTATTTAAGGTCTTTCACTAGACTGAGAATAATAATGGTTACCCTATTTATCAATTGGAAAGACTTGACAACTTAATATTTGGAGTTTCAATCTTTGAAAGTGATATTTCCATTTATTTACTTAGGTTTTCTTTAACGCCTCTATAATATTGTATAGATTTCTCCACAGAGATTTTGCACAGCATTTGTTAGATTTATTACTAGGTATTTGATTTTCATGTAAATATTGTAGTTTAAAAATCTGTTTTTACTTATTTTGGTATTTTAAAGAGCATTTTTAAAAAGATATTGTAGACATCTTGCCAAATTTATTAACTTAAACAATGCACGGCAGGATCTCGTGCATAAAAACACAACCACATCTGTAGTAAATATATTTTTCTTTTTTAGCTTGGGTATGGATGTATTACCTTATTTGATTAAATTACTGGTGCTCAGGAATGACTAGATTTAAAGAGAAAAATACCATGAGCGTCAACACCCCCTTGGCTTCTTCTTTCTCTCTGCGGTGTTGACCCCACCTGCTTCAGACCAACTTTGCCATCACAGCACGGTCACAGCTCCTGACTGTAGAATGTGTATACTTAGTCTTCCTTCCCTCCTCCTCTCCTTAATATCTAGTAAGAAGACTCCTAGGAAATATCTAGAAATTTCTAGAAAGTGTCTGTTAGGTTCTTTGCCAGTCTTTAAATTATCACTGGGGTCAGTTACTCTAGAAGGGGTTGTTTTTCTTTCTTTTTAAGATTTATTTATTTATGCATACAAGACCTGGGGTACAGGCCAGAGGCCCTGGAGGCAAAAGGATTCACCACAGACAGAGCAGGGAGCAGAACAGGCAGATCCACTGAAACACACTGCTGAGGGGAGCAGCGGGCAAGACAGAGAGGTCTGCTGCGCCATGTGGGTCCCCTCCTTGGCTGGGGCTCAAACTCACGCTGCTGTGCCGTGGATGCGTCACCGTGCAGCACTCAAGCCACTGTGCCACTGCGGAGGGGAGGCTCAAGAAGGGGTAGTTCTGACTGGCCACAGCAGGGGCCACCCTGGGGTCCTGGTCAGGGTCTGAGGGAGGGTCTGTGTCTGGAGACTGGGCAGAGGTGAACCCCTGATTCAGGTCACGTAAGTCCCATCATGCTTCTCTTTTATTGTTGTTTCTTTTGTGAATTTGTCTTATCACAATAAACGTCTCATTTGTTTCTCCATATTTGCCATCTTTTTGTCATGTTTTATGACTCCATTTAGTTTTTTTGAATAGAAATACTTCTATCACACAACCTGTTGTTGCCTATACATTTTTTTTTTGAGAAGGAAATGATTTTATTTATTTTTATTCTATTTTTTCCCTTTAATTTATATATATTTGACATCAATTGTAATCCTCATGTATTCCCCATCACCATATCACCAGTGCACCATCACCTCAGTCCCCCGTGCTCC
This sequence comes from Galemys pyrenaicus, assembly GCA_019455555.1. Classification (NCBI taxonomy): domain Eukaryota; kingdom Metazoa; phylum Chordata; class Mammalia; order Eulipotyphla; family Talpidae; genus Galemys; species Galemys pyrenaicus. The sequence goes on from JAGFMF010011634.1 coordinate 4,717,016, forward strand.
CATCTTCCCTCAGCCCTCCCCCTCCCACCTCCCCACCAAGTGTCCCCAATTTGTCCTTATCTTTTAAAGACACAAGTTAAGAACTGTTTCCACTTCTCTCTCTCTCTCTTCTCTCTCTCTCCCTCCCTCTCTCCCTCCCTCTTTCTCTCTCTCACACACACCACACACACACACACACACACACACACACATACTCTCCCGCGCTGAGTTTCCTTTAGCTCATCTGGAAATAAATGTCATTCTCCTGCAGTATCTCCTCTGTATTCATCCTGTTGAAATGTAGATTCTGTTCTACTAAATTCTGATCAACTTTCAGAGTTCAGTTGTCCTTCTTACATACTCTTTGTCACATCAGAAACTGCAAAGTCAGCAAAAATTGTTGAAGTAGATGAAAACTGACATTTTCCATGGTTTATATGAATAATCAGTCAATAGGGATTGACTATATTATCTCCCAGATAGTAATTTTAATATATGCTAAGAATAACCTCAGTTTTCCAGTAGAATAGGGCTAAGAACACTGAGCATGCTCTGTAGCCATTAATTACATTTGTGTATTTCCTTAGCCTGGAAGAGAACAGCTTGCTCTCATCTGTGTATATTTTCACAGTGGTGTGTTCTATTGCTGCTTATTAATTTCAGGAACATTGGTTAAATCCACTTAAAAAATGGATGAAGAGAGAGTAGTAAGTGAAAGGTGAGAGAGGCAGATTTTCTCTTTGCCTTGTCTGGACATGTTGTGACTGTACAGTAATGAAGTCTTTTGTAGGAAGGATCTGTTTTTTGTCATCTCTTCATGTTCCCTTGATGCTCTCCTGCAGCATGCCTCCCCACCATGCAGCCTGTGTGTTTGTCATCTGTTTGGGATATTCCTTGGAAAGAATCAACCTGTCAAAGAGAATGAATATAATTTCTGTGCAAGGAAACTAAACATTAGGAATTCCACAATAGATTGGAACCATATCTTATGAAATGTCTGTCAAAGAGATGAATCAAAGAAAAGTATAAACAACCTGAATACCCACAGAATAATTTGACAGGAAGATAGTGCTATAGAAAATGATACATTCAAAGAGTTGGCAGAAATGCACTGATGTTCTACTGAGGGACCATGACCCTTTCAAGGGTTTCCTTGGTTAGGTCACTGTCTTTTGAAGAATTCAAAGCCAACTGTTATTAACTTAATCATAGGAATGATAGTCCATCATACTCATAATTCCACCCACACTCACAACTAGGGAATTATCTAAGGCATGTAAACCAGTGGATGGGAGTTTTGAGACCATCTTAGAATGCTGCCCCCACAGTGGGTGACTGTCTTAGGAGGGTGACTCTGGCAACATATTATGGATAGAATGGAAAGGTATGACCATCTAATCAGTAGGTATCCTGTCACATGCCAACTTCTGCCACATGGTGGAGTATGGTACTGAGGGGTCACCAAGATGGAAAGATCCTCATAATTAAGCATAGTAGAGACCACCAGCAGCAAATGCACTATTATTTCCACCCTTGACTTCTTGAGGGCACACAGGTATTCCTGGACAACACCAGCCTGTACTGGGCCAGGAACCATTTTGTAGAGAAGATTCAGAGATATCTGCACACACCATGGGTCTGGGAGATCTCGGAGGAGGAAATCAGTGGGAGAAAGGAGGCCGATTCTGCTCTGGAGTGTGGCACATGCCAGTGGCCAAGTTCTTGGTCTACAGTGGCCACGAACCTAGGGTAAGAGGATGTTTAGGAGGCCATGAGGGGTCTCACAGGCCAGAGCGTCTCTTTTAGCAGAGATTAATGTCACAGCAATGAGTTTTCATGGGATTAACACAAAATATTTTCATGAAGAAATAGGGTCTGAGGTGTTACCCGTCCCCTGTGGCTGTCTTTTCTCTAGAGGCCAACATGGGTTATGCCGACCTACTCAATACCACTGACCTCATAGATGTTACTCTTCTCAGTCTCCTCCCCAATCCTCCTGGTTCAGGGTGTTTTCCTGATGAGTTCCCTTTTCCTTCTCCACTCTTTGGAAGTAAATGAGAAATTGTGCTATGAAAAATTCAGATGTACCAGTTTAAAAAAAGTAAGTTCCTTCAATAATATTGAAGGTTATTTTGAGATGTTTTTAGTTTACTTCTGTGCTGTAAGGTGTGAAAGTTAACACATGTATGGAACGGTGTAACCCCCAGTTCCATCAGGACACAGAGCAATTTCATTGTCCCATAAAGCTCCCTTTAAGGTCATACTTTAAGTGAGTCTTTGGAAAAGAAAAATAAAAAGGTTAATTTCAGAGACACAGGAGTGAATGAGAAATATATAATAAGTAACCCAAACTACAATAAATAATAATATGATAAAAAATAATAAAAATGCAAACAAACTCTGAAGACCTGAATTCTTCCCCTGATTCTGTTGTTAATTGTCTGTGTTATTTTAGGGACGTCTTTGGTTTTAAGTCCCAGTTTCTTCATCTTTAAAACTCAGAAATAGGTTAAATGAATACTACTCCTCTTATTGTATTGGTTTCAGGATATGTTGAAAAAAATCCTCACTTTAGTTGCTAAATAGATTTATTTCTTGCATTCTTATGATACAGTCCTGAGTGTCTTTAATCTCATGTGCATTTCTTCCTTTACCCCGCTGGAAAGATTGCTGCAGAGCATAAAATATTTTCTTTAATTTCCTTTAGAGAGTATGATTTGAATTACAGTTCCATCACTGCAATGACATTTTGCCATGTCGCTACTTAAATGTGACATTTTGATTGATAAATTGTAATGATTTTTTGGTAACCCATCTTCAACAAAAGAAGATAAAACCTAAGAATGACAAGTGACATGTGAAACTCCAAAGTTCTCCCTGTTCTCTCTTCCACTTTGTCTGAGGTTGCGCTGACTTGACCCACCTTGGCAAGGCAAGGTGAAGGAGAATAAGCGTGTCTCCACCCAAGATTCTGTGCAGGATTTATGTTGTGGCTGATGATGCTGATCAATGATTTAATCGGGGTATGTCCTGTTCATCTGTCCTGTTTGCTCTGAACTCCAGGAGACCCTGGGCTGGGCAAGTAGACTGAGTGCAGGCAGTTTGTTTTGTTTATTCCTTCACAGGCTAAATTTGGTGACATCAGTGGCGGTCTTCCCTCATTATGTTGCTGAGACTCATTTCCCCTGGTGACTGTCCCCTCTGGGTGTGACGCTCTAGCTGGAAAGTGACACTAGTTGTGCATGGCCCCTTGGGACTGGGCAGGGAGGGCAGGGGAGGCTTAGGGTGGGAGCAGGGTCTGCCGGGGTTACCCCAGCTGCCGGGGCTGGGAGTAGGGCCCCGCGGGAAGGTGATGCATGTCAGCTGGGTATGCATGTGCATGGAGGGAGTGTGCCAGCTGCACCTGTCTCCACAGCTAGGGAATGGGGTGTGTGCGGAAATGTGCCTCGAGTTTCAGTTTGTCTGTCCAAATGGTGACTGTAGGCATAAGCCTCCTGGAATTCAAGGGAAGTTGGTGAGTGGAATGAACGATGATGACTGATGATGACCTCACTTGGGTCTTGCGGGCCCATTTAATCCTCACCTCGGAGCTTACCAATGAGCTGCTGATAATCAAGAATCTATAGAATGGTGGGATTAGGACACCGTTTGATACAACCAACGCTTGATGTTTGCTAATGAAACTTTGGGGGACTTAGCCATTTACAAATAATCCTAAGGATCATGACATGATTTTTGAAATATGAAGTATGGGCTTGTGTAATAGTTCATTGGTAAGCTCCCTTTTTTTTTTTAATGTTACATATTGCCATTACTTGCTTTTCCTTGAAGCGAACAAGTTCAGAAATATAGGTTCTTAGTTATAAACACCAGCATATATTCTGGGGTTGTCCTAAAAATTGTATGAGCTAGGGTTTCAGTATTAAGATTCCACTAAATTTGAGAATTGGTGATTCTGAATTATATTTTTCTTTAATTATGCTTGCATTGGTATGATACTTTCCATTTTCCAGTGCTTAAACATATATATCTTTTCTCATTTACTGCTCAAAAAATAGCCTCAAGGTAGTTTGAATAAGTATGAGACTAATAAAGAATCAAATAATTTCAGAGTTGGTGACCACGTGTTCCAAATTTCTGAGACTCCAGCATATAAAGCAATTGTCCCAATGCCACACAACTAGTTATGAACTAATCTGCAAATACACATCTTTTGACTCATGGGAAATACTGTTTTTATTTGCCCAGAGATCTCAACTGCAAGTGTAAGAGGCATTTAGTGTTGAAATAGATGTGATTTTATCTTGACTATTATTTATTTATCCTCTGCAATTTCAGTAAGTACTAGTCTTAACAGTGTTGATTGAGTTAGAATTATATTATCCAGGAGTGCAGCCACTAGCTCATGTGGCTGTTTCAAACTTAACGAAGATGAGAAATCCAGTTCCTTGGTCCTGCGAACCACACTAGCCTCTGGGTACCTGACAAAGCGGGCGCTTCACGGCATGCCCGTCACCCTAGGGAGCCCTGTTGAGCAGAGTCGTGTTAGAAGACCGGCCTGTGTACTGCTCTCAGTGAGTTACGATTCTTTTCAGCTGATTCCTGCAAGTGGTAGAAACCATGAACAAACAAACTGGCACTATCAAAAGGACTTAGAAAATAGTTGACTCTTCAAGAAATATTTTTCCTATTCAAGAGAAAATGAGTGTGTGAAATTAGGATAAGAAGTGCAAGTAAGCATATAAGTGATTTTTAGGAAGTCATCAGCACAGTGGATGTTTTTAGATGGTACCCTAGATGAACTTTTTTGGGGGAAATATTTTGGATCACAATTTTTATCAGCATTAAGGCATTTTGGGGACAGTGTTTTCATTTCAGGTTCCTCTCAGTGAAGTGTGGAACACTTTGAGTTAATCTGCTGTCCAACAATTTGAGGTCGAGAGTGGTAATCTTTCAGAAAAGGGGAAAAGAGAAGGACCCATCAAGGAGCAGTCCAGGAGGCCGGGTGCTGTGTTTGAGGAGAGACGTGCACCCTGATTTCTGTGCGCACTGCCCTGCACGCAGACACCTGCGTCCTCACTGAGCTGCAGTGTTCACATCCCCTTTTAAGGCTTTTGCTCACATGGCAATGTGATGTATTTGGCGGGCCTTAGCGGTGAGTTAGATCGGTTTCTCACCAATTATTGGCGGCCTCCGTGCCCTCTGAGCCTTCTCACAGCAGCCATGCTACTTATATTAAGACACTATTGGAAATTTCTTGGGACGGCATCTAATGGGGGAGGGGACCCTCAGGAAAACAATAAGTAGGTAAATATGAATTCAAAGAAATCTTGATGTCAAGTTTAAAACATTTCACGAGAAAGATTTTAGTTTCTTTCAACTTTAAACAGGGTTTTGAGAGGAAGAAAGGTGGGCTCATCTGAGTCGGAGGTGATGGATCCTAAAAGCGTGAATGTGCTCGCATTTTGGCAAGGGTGGAGGTTGGGAACAGAAGGCAGAGAAGATGAGGTGGGAACAGAAGGTGTGTGTTTGAAGGTGGTGATAACAGCCTGGCTACAGAGATGGGATATAGCAAGGGGAGAGAGGAGCTTGCAGGCAGGGGGTTGGCAGTGGCTGTGGTTGACAGAGGCAACCTGCTGATCCTGGAGGGCCAGGAACGAACTGGTCTTTCAAGACATGGGCCTTGGATGATCTTGTTCAAGGTGGGTGGAGCTCCAGGGTGGGGAGAGCTGTAGTGGAGGCCAGAAGGTACGGCTGTCTGTCTTCTGGGAAGCCTGTGAAGATTTACTGAGCCCTACTTCATCCTAGGTACAGGGGAATAGAGAATAAGCCAGAGATCAGTTTGGAGAGTGATGGGTAGAACTATTATAGGGCGTTAGGAAAGGAGAGAGGACTCAGGAGGTGGGTGCAGGAGGCTGAAAAATTCCTCGTGTTCTTGAAGGTTGGCATGAAAGAGCAAGTGTTTTCTTCTGAGTAGGCCATTCACGTAACTATATTAGTTTATGTTCCCTGTTTTCTCCAAACACACTATGATGCTGGTGAGAAAAGGGTAACTCCTTTGATTAGCCTTTGCCTCTTTCACACAGGCCCATGGAGGGAAGCAGCTCTGGTAATTTGGGAGGAAGCTCCAAAAGGAAGCTTCCGCCCTCAGTTTTGGGAAACTATTAACGAAAGGGCAGGTGAGCAGTGATACAGCCGTTTGTATTAGAAGACAGCAAGTCTTCAGCGATTCCTTTACCCCCAAGACAAAACGGCGACCCCACAATGCCTCTTCAGTGCTTCCCTTTGCCCTGAGGATGCGGCAGTAGCATCAGACCATGTTGTGGTGGGGAGTGTCTGGGGGACTTGGGACCCAGCTCTATCCTGGGTCCCACAGGCTCCATGGCGCCAGCCCAGGCAGCTGCTATGTGCAGCCCAGAGCAGAAAGACACCTTCATGTCACGGCAGAAAACCAAATTTATCCAACAGCCGGGGACAATGGTGGGAGACCCGTTCTTCCTGCCACTCTCAGCGGGTGTGACCTGTACCCTCTGGTCCTGGGGCCTAGTCTGTGTTCTTTAAAAAATGAAAGTGCATACTCTCTAGAAATTTGCTTGTCTTCTCTAAAATCATTCTGTAGCACAAGGCTTATGTTGCTGTGCAAAAACAAAAATGAGAACGTCTGCGTAACAGCTGACATATTACTAGTTTTAAGATTCTTTTGCAGGCAGACATCTGGAAAAACTCTAGAATTTTCTATTTTTTTTTTCCTTTGGATCAGACTGACAACCAGAAGCCAATGTACATTCTCTGGAGACCAAGAGGTCTCCAGACCTCTAAATGTTGGAGTCAAGCTTGTGTCAGCCAGGATGGGAGTGCTATAAAAACATGCGGAGCCAACTCACACACAGATTAAACACAGACATTGTTAGGGTCGAGAATTGAGGTACGCACAGGAATGACACCAAGCCGAACTCTTCATGCTGGGGCTCAGAGCACACCCTTTAACAGGATGGAGGCTAAGAGCCCCGAGAATGGAGCACTCTGGGTTTTTATACAATTTGCAAAACAAAACCTGAGCAAATCTCTTCCCCCCACCCGGCATTCCTGTGGTCTTTCTAGGAATTGACTGATCTTTTTAAAATAGCTTCAGTTCTTAGAATTAAGTTAAGTCATTAGAGTCCCAGTTATCTAGGACTCCAGGGTTCAGCACTGGCTATTTAGGGCTCAGGGGCTTATCACTTATCAGGGTGCAGCCAGCAGCCATGCAAGTTTTATGCCGCAAGCAAGTAAGCAAGTTACAGAAGCAAAACAAGCAAATTAAATTTCTTTTATACCCAACTTGCTCTGTTTCTTTTATAGCCTTAAATATTCCTTTTCAACATGACAGCTTATATTGACTTAAGGCAGGAAGTCATGCTCAGGATATGAAGAATAAAAATGTCACTACTATAACCTGTAGTGTGGTTTATTTATATGTTGGTATATATTCAATTTCATAACTAATTTTACAATTAAATAATGTGCTTATCTGCTTTCTATGTATTTTTACAATATCCGATCTAATGGAATGATTTCATGAACTACTAAGTATCTCTAAGGTGGCCTTTATACAATACCTGCTTTTGCCCTTTTGTTTTCTAATTTTTAAATTTTATTGAAGGGCCTGGAAATTGTTCATGCCATAATACCAAGTAAAAAGAATCAGGTTATAGTATCTTTTCATTATAATAACACACGAAAGAATGAATAGTACAAAATATGTTCACAGTCCTTGGGATGAGTGGAGTGAGCTTGGATTCCTTCAAGAATGAATTCCACAAAGCACCGTAACAGGCTATTATTAGGCCTTAATGGGTGAGTTTATTGAGAAAAAGGGGAGACAGACACAAGCAGACGAAGACTGTGTTTTGAAAGGTACAAGTTTATTAAGAGAAAAAGACATTTTGCAAAGATATAAACAGGCTAAGAACTGCATTTTAAAAAGGGCAGGGTGGCCTTTTGTATTGTTGTTAGGTGGGATTTCTTGTTCTTGGTAGAATTTCTCACTTTGGAATTGGGCAGATGTGCTGTAAAGGTTGATAACCATTTCTACCCCAGCCTCCGGTTTTCCACAACTGGTTTAAAGACTTTCTTAATCATCTGTACCCTGCCCCTTCCCCCCCACCCCCACCCCAACTGATCCTGGGGCAGGAGTCCAGGTGCTAGGCTTTCCCAGCAGGTGTTCTCTCAGGCACTCAGGTGCTTCTGATGCCCCAGAGGCACACAGAGTTTTATTAGGGATGGGACACAGTCAGTTCTTCAAGTTTCCAGGAATACAATTGGAGCCAGTTAATGATTGATCAGGAGGAGAGGGTATAGGGATTATAATTAAGAGTTAATCTTTAAAAGGGAATATAAGTTAGTGGTCAGAGTGTAATTCTGCTTATTCTGAAATTTTTAGTGCAGGGGAGTTTTTGTTGTAAAATGGAAGGGAACCTATTAAACTAATATATTGTTTATATTTATTTAAAATTTTATATGATCTACTTCTTACACAGTATACGATTTCCTATAACAACAAAAAAGCAAAACTAGAATTTAAAAACATTTTTGAATCATCTGTTTTCTCTGTGTTTTTAAGAACTTGCTTCTTTTTTTCACCAAAATGACTTAAGTACATGTGTCACACAAGTCTGTGGCGATTCCTTTACCCCCAAGACAAAACGGTGACCCCACAACACCTCTTCAGCGCTTCCCTTTGCCCTGAGGATACGGCACTAGAGTCAGATCACATTTTGGTGGGGAGTGTCTGGGGGACTTGGGACCCAGCTCTACATACCTGGGCTCCCACAGGCTCCATGGCGCCAGCCTAGGCAGCTGCTTCTCTAGACTGGAAGTTGTCACTTTCCAGGACTTCTAATTTTACAGTTTGATCTGAGTTCAAAGTACACTGGTCTCAGTACTCTTCTTCTAATGAAACAGAAACATTGCCTGCAGCTTCCTTGTAGAGTTTTAGCACGTTTAAGGTCAGAATGCTGCATGTGAAAAGATTGAATAACTCCTTTAGGCAAACATTCTTAAGAGCCAAAATATTTGAAAATATGTATTTGAACAGCTGTTATTGAATCTGATATTTTAAAATTGTTTAGCTCTTCTTGATGTAGGAAGGTTTTCTTGGTCTTTTTCTATTAGAATAGTAGCCATTTCCAGAATGAATTCACTATGGAGTGAGGGACATTTGTCTTTCAAAGTGTACATTCTTGTTTATAAAAGGGAGTTAGCTCTCAACTTTGTGGTAATTTAGTTGCTCTTCTTAGTGTTCCAGAAAAATAGGTTTAGTGACCTTAGAGATAGAGGATGGACATTTTATCACAGCAAATGCAAATTGTTAATGAGTTACCACTGGTTCTTAAATGACAGTTACCATAATACTCAGTAGACTTTTTCCAAATGCAGAGATGCTCATAGATAAAGAGATCTATATGGCAGCAAACCTGCTTTTGGAACCTATTGACAACAGCTTTGCAGAATTTAATCCCATCTCAGGGGATTTTCCAGGTTGGGATAAAGGGAGAATTTGGAGTGGTTGAAGGAACATTCCAGTGAAAAATTCCTAGGCCTCAATCTTGCAAATTTATCTCTATGATTGTTATTTCTTCTGATCTTCTGGCACTATCTGAAAAGCCTGTAAAATGCATGTGAAGTTTAGGAACTGGGCAGTAATCTCATCTAAGCCCTAATCCCTGTGAAGGATGCGAGGGCTGGGTGCACAACTAGAAATGGCTGGCTCTCGGGACATTGCTCCCCACATGTTCAACATGGGGTTCACAGGGCATGTCCAAAGGTCCTTTATATATTTTTTCTTTTTTAAGTTGTATGTCATCATAGCTTTATTTCATTTATTTATTGAGGTAACATTGATTTACAACACTGTATATGATTTAGGGGAATGAATTCACACCTCCTTAGATGCATGTCACCACAACATGCCTACCATCAAAGCACCATCATTTACCGTAGACTATTGTGCCCCTTCCTGCTTTGTGCCCACCTGACACTCCCTCCCAGTTCTGGTAGCCTCAATTCTATAGTCATACCTCTAGGTTTGGTTTAGTTCTGTCAATGCCTTTTTTTTTTGTTTTTCTGTATTCCACGTATAAGCAAAATCATCTTATATTTATCTTTCTCCCTCTAACTTATTTCAATTAAAATAATCCTCTGTAGTTCCATTCATGATGTTGAAAATGGCAATAGTTCATATTAATTTATAGCTGAAAGAGGCCATTGTGTATATATACCACATGTGTGTTTTCTTTTTTTTTTCCTTTTTTTATTAAAATATTTTAAAATTTACATATACTTGCCATTAATTGTAATCCCCATGTATTCCCCATCACCATCTCACCAGTG
>JAGFMF010011634.1:4729059-4740019 GCA_019455555.1 Galemys pyrenaicus
TTCTTTCCCTATTTGGATACCTTGTATACCTTTTTCTTGCCTTATTGCCCTGGCCAGGACTTCCAGTGTTATATTGAAGAGCAGTGGTGAAAGAGAACAACCTTGTCTTGTTCCAGATCTTAGGGGAAAGGATTTTAAATTTTTGCCATTGAGAATGATACTGGCTATGGGCTTGTCATATATGGCCTTTATTATATTAAGATATGGTCCTTCTAGCCCAAGAATTCCAAGGGCCTTCATCATAAATGGATGCTGGCATGTCCAAAGGTCCTTTAAAGAAACCAGAACCCACTTCATTTGGACATTAAGGGAGCACAAATAAACAGGAAGTCCCGCAAGTTCTCATGTAAGAAAGTCCTTGAACTGGATTCCTGATACTCGCCCTTACTATTTGGGAAAACAGAAGCAAAGAATTAATTCTCTCCAGTGTCACCTATATCTTGGTGCTGTGAAGGTTGCATGACATTATGTGAATCCTTCAGCTTAATACTTAACACATCATATTACCACTTCTAATGAGTGAGCAGTGGCTGCGACATCCAGGCCCGAAGAGATGGTGCTTGTGTGAGCGTATCATAGGTGATGCTAGTTTTGGAGGCCAGAACTTAGAGCAGGAAATAATGCACTTGTGAAAGTACTGGGACGTGAGAGCGTAAGTGAATTTGTACCCTGGCTTGGAACAAACTAAGCTTCTATCTTACTGGCTTCCTTCTTACACCAAAGAGCAGACGGGGCAAGCTTCCGCTTTAGCTGGTAAGAGAGAGGCCATTTGCTGAGGATTGTGGTGGTTTTGCAACCTACACAGTCTTTAAAACTTAGTGCTTTGGATAAATCCCAAATGGATTTTTTGCAGTTATTAAACCACTATTTAAAGAACTGTGGGGAAAAAGAAATTAAGTTTAGCCATTTGTCACATGACGCTTTGCTGTATAACAAACGGACTCCAAACACACTAGCTTAAAACAAAACATAATTATTTCTCACAGTTCTCAGTTGCCTGGATGGAAATCCTTCCTGTCTTTTCCTGCTCCGCCACTCACTTGTGGGTCAGCCAGGACTGTCCTGTCAGCACCGATGGCCTAATGGGCCTACCTGACCTGAGACATCAGTCCTTAGTGTCTTCTTGCAATGGTGGTCTTGGAGTATCCCACGAGGGCAAAGCAGAAGCTCCAGGGAGTGTCAGGGCCTGGGCCCCAGGCCTCACTCACATCCCTTCCCCCACAAGTTACTGTTGATGAAGGCAGTCATAAGACCAGTCCACACTCAAGGGCAGTAAAAGTTAAGTTCTCTGAATGGTGGTACTGGGAGAATCACATGGCAAACCATCATGGGAGTAATTGTTGCCGTCACTTTTGAATGAAAGACGCCTTCACCACAGCATTCCATAGAGAAGAAGGAAGGTTGATTTGTACAAGGGAAATGATGCTAGTGCCCAACACAGGGGGGTGTGCTGAAGAACGAAAGCAAAGGGTGCCTCCAACTGACTGTTTAGTCACCCGTACCCTGCCACATTTGTTCTTCATCATGACGAGGTGGCTACAGGTCCAGGTTTGTTGGAGCAGTTCTGTTTAAGGCCCATGGTAAAAATAAAAATAGTTCCTCCTTTCCCTCTCAAAATAGTCAAACTTGGTCAAGTACATTTCTTATTCATATTAATTTACCATGCAGCTTGTATCTTGACATGTCACCATGCTATGATGATAAAAGTCACTTTGGCTAACCTTTAATTTTTTCTTATCATGTCAGGCACTTTGGAAAAGTGTGTGTTAAAAACTAGAAAGCAAAGTCACTGACATATTTGTGCCTAGCTGTGGAATCTGTTAGCAGGAAGGTGCGATGCCTGTGGAGTTGACTCTGTTGGAACTGCCCAAGCATCTACTTCATCCAAGAGCAAGCAGAAAGAAACAGGCAGAGAGAGGAGGTGCCCCAGAGAAATCAAAGACTCAGCAGCATCTCTCTATTGCTAACACACAGGTCATGGGCTAAACCATACACGCTATAACTTAAAGAGTCATGTCAGTGAATTATTGCAAAAATATCCCTAAGTAGGCATTTTACTTAGAATACAAATAAAACAAAATGGCAGTAACGAGATCAAAAACAGGAAATCCCTGAGCTAAGAGAGAAAGAGATAAATAAAAATGAAGCATTCTTGAGATTTTTTTTTTTTATGTTAGCAAGGCTTCCTTTAGTTGCCTATCGAAGTGATCATACCTACATGTCTGATACAGCATATGTAATTTATGCTGTAAAAATTACCTGCCCCAATTCTGAACTCAGACTGCTTGGATTCAAACTCAACTTTGCTTTTTACTCACCATGTAACTTGGAGCAAGCTACTTTCTGTATCTCAGTTTTCCCATTTAATAACTGGGATTAATGACAATAAAAGTATCCACCTTTTAGGGTTTTTGTAAGAAACAAATTCACTAGTAGAAATAAAGCATTTATGATGTAACAAGTACAAATTAAACTTCTAAAATATTTTAGCTGTTATATTGACACAAACCTTTTTAAATGCAAAATGGCACATATATCAGGCACTAGAAACACAGCCTTTACTTTGTTCAAGTCAATATGATTCTAATATTTCACTTCATGAAATAACTCCACAAGAGGAAGAAGATTGGCAAGGAAAGTTCTAGGTCAGAGTTCCTTCCTCCTCATCACAAATACTTGCCACTGTTTTCATTTCCAACATTGCTTATGGTGCTTGAAGTGCATGGGTGACTGTTGTTGTTATCCTTATATTACAAATTAGAATTGTGATTCATTCTGATTGGTTAAGTCTTCCAAATGGATACCAATCAATGAGTAGTTAAGTGTATGACTATTGCATAGTCATAAAGCAGAAGCTATGTAGTTGCTGAAAAAGAATGAAGAAGAAACAACAGATCTTGGTTTCAAGTATTTTTGAACAGACAGAACCATTGCTCAATTCTTCAACCAATTTTGAAGAAATTGTCAACTCTAAAGTTGAAACAGTGATCACACAAAATGAGCCTGGAATATCTGATACCGTGAAAAGGAATCAATTGTTAACAATAACAACACCCCCCTCTTCACACACACACACACACACACACACACAATGCTGGGAATAACAAAGGGACATGGATCAACTGAAATTACTCAAGTGGCTCAAACTGGAATAATTTCAACAAAATAAAGCAGTATTGGGTTATAAACCAAATATAAAATAATTATATAGACATAAGTTGATAAATAGGGATGAGTAGGTAACTTTCGCATGTAGAAGAATGCCAAATAATTCATATAGATCCTGTCTCTGAGGAAGTCAAGTAATAATTCTATTCCTTAACACATGTCTGCCCATACACACTTTCTTCCAAAAACTACAGTATGGGAATGGGGAAAGAATAATAACTTTAGTGAAATCTGACAAAATGTGCATCATCCAGGTGATCAAGGTCAATATCAACGTAATAAGTCACACTGAGAGTATGTATTTTTGATGTGATGGGAGGAAAATGACACTCCACCTCTGTGAACTTCCTCCCCAAATCCCAGTCTAATCATGAGAAAAACGTCAATGAAATCCCAATTGACAAGCTGTCTACAAAATAACCAGTCTTTCAGAAAGTAGTCATCAAAAAGCTGAAGTCTGAGGAAATGTCATAGGCAAGAAGAACATAAGGACTAAGATGCCCAAATGAATTAAAGCACATTCAATTGGAGTCTGGAAAAAAAATTTAAGTAAAAACTAAGGAAATATGAATAAAGTCTGGCATCAAGATAATAATAATGTACCAATATTGACTTGTTAACAATGAATGCACCGTGCTAACATGATCTCTTAAAAATGGTGGAACTGGGCATGGCCTACTTGGGAACTCTCTTTACAGTCTGAGCAATCAGTATATCTAAATCTGTTATAAAGAAGTAGTTATATTTTAATGTTTGTTATAGACAAGCCAAATATTTTGCTATTTCTTCATTCACCCTCTCTCCCTGTCCTAAGAGGAGAGAGGGGAGAGTGTAGAACAGGGAGGGCAGAAGACGGAACACACTGAGGATTTCCAAGACAGACAATAGCTGGGGTTGTAGGATGAGGACAAGCTTGAACCTGCCTGAGAGATTCAAGTTTTCATTTTGATTGGAATAGAATTGTTTAATATTAAATCATGCAAATGCATAGAGGGAAGCATGAAAGGCCTTTTTAAAGATATTTTTCAAGGGAAAACGGTTATCCGAATGGATGGCTCTAAAAGCTACCTTTTGACACAAAACATTGTTTCTTGATTTCACTTTCTGAATCCAGCTAGTTCAATGAACTTGTTAAATGGAACACTGGTGAGAAGGACGAGCACATCCACACATCACAGCTATTTTAGTTGATTGGGTGGAGTCTCAGGCCCTGTGTGTGTGTCCTCCCCACCTCACACCAGCATCACTATTTGTGTTTGTGCATTTGCTCATAGACTTGTGCCTGGGAGCTTGAAAACCTGCATCAAAGTTTGGTTGAGGTGAGGGATGGCTGGAAAGAGATGTTTGGAAGGGATGCCAAATGCACTCCATCCAGTCCCGCGGGCTGGGTGGACACCCTGTGAGAAGACGGAGAAGGCTCAAAATAAAAGCTCCTTTCAGGGAACTGTGATTCTCGGGAAGAGGTGAGGTGTCGCAGGTGGTGTGGTTGTTGGTGGCCCAGGAGTTAACTATAACTCAGAGCGTTGGGAAGAAAGGTGTGTTGTTAGCTCTGCAAGGACTCAGCACACGGACAGGGGTTTTACAGCCTCCCAAGACAGCTGGCACAGAACGGGTGTTCTCATGGCTGTTTCCCGCTCTGCAACGGTGCCTAGCGGACTGCATGGCAGGCGTGGGAGCAGAGTAAGCAATATAAGAGGGCAGCGTGACTGCTGTAGATAAAGGCCCTTTTCTAGACTAAAAAAAAAAATAATTGAATCTTTGAGAGGCTGACTTCTTGATAAGGTAAGAAGGCTATCAAAATCAATATAATTTTGACCTAAAAGTAAACATGGCCCAATTCAGAGAAAAAAAAAATTGGCAATTTTTGGAAATACACATATATTAAATTTGATCGTTAGAGGTAAGAGTAACACTATTATATACATTTTTCAGGTAAAGAAAATAAAACTTAGGTGAGTTCAGTTTAAGGTCACACAATTAGACTAGCAAAAGTGAAATTCCATCTTGGTAACGCATTCTTTGCATCCTGTGTGTAAAACTCAACTCCGATGATAGTTGATCTCTGGCTGGGAGAGACTGTGCACTGACTAAGTATCAATAGCAAAATATGCAGTGCAAAATTGCCCTGATCTTTGCGTTAAGACATCACGATCCAGACTGTTTTCTCATTTAGGTTTTAAAAGAAACTTATAGGGGAAGTTGATTTTTGTCTGGTTTTTACTAGGCAGTTACGGATCATCAACACGTGTGGAAGTTGTCACGGGGAGAAGTGTCTTTGTTTCTCTCAAGTGGTTTGGTCAATTCCTACTTTAAGAAGAATTTTATTTTATATTTGCTGCACTATCAAAAAGGCTTTTACAAAAGTACTCCTCTTTGCTTAGAGCATATTCCTTAGAGATTGATTAAGCTACTATTAATAACTAGCACTATTCACTTTATGAATCATTGAATTCTTTTAGGAACATCTCTGGTTCCAAGTGACATAAATTTCATTGTGCATCTTTTCTGCCAAGCTTCTCCCACACACATAGCAAAATATTGTTGAGTACGTTACTTCTAGCTCAACAGGCCTGGGGTTAGCTGGATTTCTTTCCACCCACTTGACAGAGGGACAGATAGCAGATGCAAGTGCACGCTTTCCTGTCTGTTCTCATAGACTTGTGTGGTTCACTTGACAGCTTCAGTAAAGGTTGGGTACAATTTCTAACTCTGGTCTTGGGTCTTTAAAAATGAATTTATTATTTTTTACTTCAATTTCTCATGTTTGCTTATTAAATTTTACTGATTTATCATCTGTCTAACTATATAATTTCAGGGGGACAACTTCACACCGACTTAGAATTCTTACAGCATCTGCTTTTTCACACCCTGCAGCCATCCCTGAGTAGATTTATTTTCTTAATTGTTAGATGATTATGTTTTCAGCAGATCAGGGAAAGGAGTGGGAAGGCATTCAAGACCACCAGGGCCTTTATGGTAAGAGCAAATTTGCAGCCGCCGACGTGATGTGTTTGGGAAGAGAAGCAGCGTGTGCCACACACAAGTGCCGGGTGCTGCCTCCTGGGACAGGCCACTGGCTCCCACCTTGCATAGTTGTAACTTGTTTTAAAAAAATTAAGGTTTTTCCTTTGAATAATTAATATCCTTTTGCTTTAACTCAAGTGCGGAAGATGCTGAGCTGCTGTCACACCAGCCGTTGTATCTAGTAATTTCCAGTGGAATCCACTGTACTGTCCCCAGCCTGCTGGTAACAGAGTCATATCAGCGTGGGGCTCTAGGATAATCATGCACGAAGACCGCACCACACTGATGGCCCGCTGAGAGCGTTTGTAATGGTCTGTTTTCTCACCAGGTGATCTGGAGGAAGATAGATGATTGGCTAGAATGGTGTGGACTGAACAGAACTTACTTCCTTGTAACCCAAGTTCATGGCACACTGGTGGCCATGGATTTGGATGATTTGAGTGATGACATCTTGACTATTGGCCTGATAGTGACTTGGTGGTCTGCGTGCTTCTCCTTGGTTTCTGGTACGACCAGGACCTTGGATCTGAGTGGTGACCGATGTAGAGATTGGTTTCTAGTACGACTAGGACCTCGGATCTGAGGGGTGACTGATGTAGAGATACTTGAGAGCTTTTCTTTGTGCCATACAAAACATAGAGAAAAAAAATCCCTGAAACTTTTTGAAGAATATAAAATATGTCTTCATTTTTGTCCTCCCAGATTTCCTATCCTTTCTTCAAAGGGTAAGCAAAAGCATATTTTCTAAAGCTGATAGATTTTTCTCAGCTCTCTTTTCTTTGGTCCTGCTCTTTGTACCCAAAGTAGTAACAACTCATGACACTCTCTATCAACTCTAGCCCAAATTCTACACTTATTTCATGCATATTTCTTCCAGCAAAATTTGAGCATGATAAAGTGAGGGAAAATGGTCCTGAGTTACTCTTTGATCTAAGGACAAATCCTACACATATTGTGCAATTAGGAAATGCTTTGGACACGGGCCCAATGCCGTGCAATAACAGAAAGTTCTGTCTCACAATGAATGTATTAGGCCTTCTGAATTATGAAACAGCATCATCTAATCTTCCCCAGAAGCTTAAATTTTTGTGTAGGAGGTAGATTAAATGATTTTGACCCAGTTTGTTTAATGTATCTCTTTCTGCTTTAACTTTAGCCCATAAAATGGAACAGATTCTGCCTTCTATAAGCCTGCCAAAATGTTTCAGCCATTTTGGGGGTGGGAGTTGGGGGATGCTAAAGAGAGAAAAATGAATATTCAATACGCATTTTTGTCTTATTTAATATGTAGGCACAAAGTTGGAATTCAGAAACACAACAAAAATTCTTTGTAACTGAAACTGGCAATTTTTCTTGCCAGAGTTAACACCTAATCTCAAGCATAGCTATCGTATGAAGTTATCTTTAAGTCTCATTCTTCCTCAAATTAACTCTTAATTTGAAATAATTCATTAGAGATCATTCAGCAAGGAAAACTTTCTGTTATTAGACTTTCCATCAGAGCCTTGTTTAACACAGGGAATAACGCGAAGAGAGAAAATGGTGTACTGGGTATGGTTCATGTTAAGATAGCTAATATTTGCTGACCACAGATGAGTGCAGACACTAGAGACTTCACTTGGTTTGATTCAATTAGTCTTTTCAGTGACCTGCAGATACAACAACCCCTTTCTGCTTTCGAAGATAGAGAGTTGAGTCTCAGTTAATGCACGAGTAAGTGGCAGAGATGGGAATGCAATCCAAGAATTTCATCCACACCCATGCCCTTCGTGCTTTGGTCTGCTTTCTCGAACACAGTGTTAACTCATTAATGCTTGTCTATATCAGCTGCTGGACAGCGCTGGGAGAGCTGGAGTCTTTATCCCAGGAGCCATTTCTTTTCTGTACTGTCTTTAGGTCCTCAGGCTGTCATGCTTGACACTCTTGCCTTTGATGGTCTCTTGTTTGAAGCCACTCCTCCTTACCTCTTTCCGTGTTTGAGTCTTTCTTAAGGCCTCAGTGATTGTCTCCACCTGTTAGAGGCTGTCTCTTACCACCCAGCACATCAGTGTTCACACTCCTTACTTCTTCCTGGCATTGATCTTTTTTTGCAAGGCACATTATGAATGGGATATACGCTAACCTGCTTGCATGTTTAATAGCTCCCTCTCCCTAGTTCCCAGCGTTCCCCACGCAAGTGCCAATTTTTATGAATTCAGAGACCACATGGTTTTGTTTGAGAGATTCGAACAATTGTGTTAGATGAATTAAGGCAGAGACAACATCTAACATGCCGGATTTAGCACAATTGCTGTGGTTCTATATGTGTGTGTACTTTGGGAAAGATAGGTTACAGAGCCAGGGCATGTTTGCTTTTTTAGTTATAGGCATCAACGGTCACAAAATCCCTGGGAACTTAGAGGAACATAATTTCTCTCTGAGGGTTAAAGTTTCACTTGAAAACACAAAGGATCATAGTCCAGGTGGGTAAATCACCTCAAAGAGGCTACAGGCAAGTGAGGCCTGTCAGAGAGAGCTGACTGGTGTTGCAGCAGTTCTGGACAGGATCTGCTATTGACTGAATTATGCCCCCCCACAAGATTCATGTGTTGAACCCCAGCACTTAATCATGTGACTGTATTTGGAAATACAGCTTTAGAGAGTTGAGTGAGCTAAAATGAGGCTACTTACAATGGACCCAATCCCATGTGACTGGTGTCCTGGTAAGAGGAGGACACAGATACCAGGGCTGCATGTGCACAGGAAAGACCCAGGGAGGAGCCCTCTGCAAGCCAAGGGGAGAGGACTGAGGGGAAAGCAAAATGCAAGTTCTTTGCTATTGCACTTCCAGTTTCCAGCACTGTGAGAAAATACGTTTCTGTTGTTTAGCTCCCAGTCTGGGTTATTTTGTTAGGCAGTCACAGCATACTCATTCAGCATGGAAGCATCAGAGGAAAGTTGGGCATCCAAGAACAAGAGATAAGGTGAAGAAAAACTTTGTCATCGCTCGTTGAATATTGCTCAAGGAGGATGAATATTCTCATCTCTCTGGCAAGACTATCTGTGATGGAGATGAGATAGATGCATCTGTCTCTCCTGGCCTAATGCCATCGCACATTCGATATTTGTACTATTCACAAAACAAACAGTATATAGCAGTAAAAACAAACAGGCTTTCAAAGTGGCCCTTGAGATCTCCAGACACCGGTGTTCACGCCCTGTGGGGTCCCCCTCCCTAGAGTGTGGGTGGGACCTGGGATTTGTTTCTAAACTGTAGAACATCCAGAGGTGTCTTGCTCTACCTAAGAGTGCCTGTGTGTTACCTTTATAAATCGTTAAGTACTTACCTTCCATAAGACAGTGGCTTCCGTTTTACTGGAGTCTTATTTGATGACTGGGAAAGCAAGCTGCCATCTTGGCGAACCCCATGTCACAAACCGCAGGGGACCTAGCAGGGGACAGCCTCTGGCCAGCCAAGACAGCGGAGCCCTCACTCAACTAAAGGCCTCAGTTCCATGAGAAACTGAACTCTGCCACCAAGAGAAGACTTGTTCATGGACAGGAGCTCTCCCCAGTCACTCCTCAGCTAGGACACAGCACGGACTTCATGGCAGCCTCAAGAACCCTAAGTGAGGACCCAGCTAAGATGTGCCACGATTTCCAGTCCATAGAATCTGGAAGATAGAAGATGGGGGTGCTTTTAAGTTTCCTTAGCTGTATAATATTGTCATACAAAAATCAGTAGCTAACATGCTTCTTTTCCCAAGCAGGCCTCTCTACAGGGAAATAAGTCACTGGCTAAACCAACATTAGGGATTCAGATCCCTGCAGTAATGCTTTCACATGTGGAATATAGAGAAGGTAAACAATGACCTGGTGAAACTAAACCAAATGAACCCCAGAAATATGACTGCAGAATTGAGGCTACTGGAGGGGAAGAGGAGCCGTGGGAGAGGGCTTCAGTGGTTGACGGGTGCTTTGCGAGAGGTGCAGATATGTGGTAACTTACATCAAAGGAGATGTGAACCTGAACTCTAAGTCACAGTGTTGTAAACCAGTGTCACTTCAGTGAGTGAGTGAGTGGGTGACTGGTAGTAAGTATTCTGGAGGTTATTTATCTTACATGGGTGTTTGCTTACTGGAAAATGGGCTAGCCACATTATTGTCCCAGTTCATGTGTTTCCTATGATTTTTATTGTAGATTAATCACAGTTACTTTGGTTTATACCAGTATCACACAGTTAGTAGTTAAGAGGCAGCTCCTGTAGATAATCAGTCCTTCATGAAATGACAAAATGTGACTTTATCCAGATAACAAATGCTATTTTTAATGACTTCTTTGGAGAGTGCCCTTGGCCTTCTGAACAGACCTTCTGTACCTCCAAGTACTGAGGCAGAGTTTGTGTGCTGTTATCTGTGCTTAAATTTTGTCCAATATCTTTACATCTACATACTTGTGTATTTCTGGTGCTGCAGACTGCAAGGAGAAACTAAGTGTTAATGGAGATTTTAATGATTAAAATAACCAAAAGTAGGACTGTCTGGTGAGACAAACATTCCTGTAATGAGGTGACTAAGCTAGTTGTTTAAATGTATTAGGGTGGATAGGTTATAGACGAGTATTTGGAGTGATCACCTTTTTGTAAAGTTACTACTTGGACCTTGAAAATCTTTTAATTTTTTCTTATTATATTTATTTAATTGTATTTGACATCATTTGTAGTCCCCAGGGAGTTCCCACCACCATTTCACCCATGCACCATCACCTCAGACCCTTGTGCTCTTTCTG
>JAGFMF010011634.1:4740069-4784822 GCA_019455555.1 Galemys pyrenaicus
TCATCCCATTCTTTGCCCTCCCTCCCTTCCCTCCACTCCCCCCCCCCCATGTTCCCTTTGGTCTATCTTTAAACTTTTGATCTTGTTGAGTTTGTTTTTTGTTTTTGGTTGTAATTGCCCATTTTCTTGAGCTTTCACTTGTTTTGTTTTGTTCTTTTTTTATTTTTTGTTGTAGTTGTTGTTCTTTCATATTCCTCCTAAAAGTGAAGCCATCTGATATTTTTCTCTTGCCTTCTGACTTGTTTCACTAAGTATAATCCCTTCTAGTTCCATCCATGTTTCTATAAATGTCCCTAGTTTCTCATTTTTGATTGCTGAATAGTATTCCATCGTGTATATGTACCACATCTTCTTGATCCAGTCCTCTACTTTGGGGCATTTGGGTTGTTTCCAAGTCTTACCAATTACAAATAGTGCTGCAATAAGCATGGGGGTACAGGTACCCTTTGGATCGGTGTTTTTGTTGGACCTTCAGAATCGAACAGGACTCTCCAATTAGTGATTGAAAGGCTAAGACACACAGCATATTTCCCCCTGATATGTTGTTTTCTTTTTTTTTTTCTTTTCATGAGAAAATAGAATGTGAGAGAACTATAAAAATTAAGTTTAAATGTAATTTTCATTAATGGGTTTTTCTATTACTTGACCAAGCATTGCTAAATATGTGTTATTCCTTGGAGTGTTTATTGTGTATCTGTGATGTGTAAGACACTGTGCCGTGTACTCTGGAGCACATCATATACATGAAATGTGACCCCTGAACATGGTAAAGACAAATAAAAAGGAGCCCATTTCTTATTATACCTCACATACATACTCCCTTACAGGTGTCTGAACAACTCTTTTGTACAGATTCACAATTCTCTTTTCTTGTCACTAGATATAACACTCTTGACTAGCTCTGTTCACCCATTCAACTGGCTCGGCTGGTCCTATCCCTAAGACTCCTCTTCTGATCATTCTTTTGTCTGAGACTGCATTAGGCTTCTCATTCCATAATTCCATACCTCTAATCATCAAGGAATGGCTGAGTCTGCAAGATAACACTCGGGATACTCCATGGCAGCCTTCTCCTTCCTTGCTCCCTCCCTAATTCCCTCCTCACCTCCCTCCCTGTTTCCTTATTTCTTTTAACATTCTTTAGTTTTATTTTTTTCTAACTTCTTTTTAATTGAAACAACATTGATTCACAACATTATATAGGTTTCAGGTGTACAGCTTTTTAAATCAACATCTATATTTATTACCTTATGTTTGTCACCAGAATTCTCATTCCCATCCATCACCATACTGATCCATCTACCTGATTTACCCACCTCCCTTCTCCCTTCCCTTCTGGTGATCACCAGTAATGTTTGTACTGGAAGACTTTTTTTTTTTAATCTCACAAAAGTTCAATTTTTTTTTCTGTTGCCTTATCACGCATGAGTGAAAATAGTACTGTTTGTCTTTGTCTGACTTATCTCACTTAGCATAACGCTCTCTGGCTTCATCCATGTTGTTACAAATTGCAGCATTTCATCTTTGTTATTATACACAGTGGAATACTACTCAAATATAAAAAAGGTAAAGTTCCTTTTCTTCTTTGCTCTTGAAGTAGCTTTTCTCTTATCCTAAATATCAGTGTTCTGGGAAAAGATTAGCTAATGATTACTCATACATTATTCACATATATGTGTATATATATGTATATATGTTGATGTATATGTAGAGAAAGCACATATGCATAATTTCATAAAGTTGGAAATTTTGTTACAAATCTTGCAGATATAAAGATGGCACATAATTTACAAGTAATAAACAATGCAGTACTCTATTAAATTATACACAGTCATTGATTCTCAAATAATGCTTTTATTGATTGTCTAATTCTCATCCTCATATCAACCTGACATCATAATTCACCTATTATGTGGTCAGTTTTCATGTTACTAACACTTAAGTTCAATCTACGTGATTAACAGTGTCCATCCCTTTAAGTCAGATAGTTAACAAAGGAGAATAAGTCTTGATTTGTGGTAATTAATACTTTCATATCTATAACCATGTTGCTTTTATTATAAACACCCATTATGTTATCGAATTGGGATTTTAAGCCCCTTTATCACGTGAACGAAGAAAGGCTGAGGGAGTTTATCTCAGAGTACGTCTAGCCTAAGCTAACCTCTGTGGGCAATGTGAAATCACATGATGTAATTCCTGTCCTACAAGAACTTTTCTATCAGGGAAGCACCAACAGGAAGAGGGATCAGGATGCAATTTATGGGTTAAATGAAAGACATTTTACATGGAAAAGCCACAGCAATCAGACTGTCCTGGACTGAGTCCAGCTCCATCATAGGCAATCATGAGAACCTGGCCAAGCTCTCTTGAGAGCTATGTAGCTCTCTTAGTCGTCATGCTAGCTTTCCTTATCCTAAAATTTGGCAGACTCTCATTTCTACAATTGAACTTGCTTTTGTGTGTGGTTTAGAACAGTGCCTTGAATTTGATCAACAGCAGTCTTTTTCATTAGTCTCATTGTAAATCACCAGCTTCTTTTAAACAAGATATTTACAAATAGCGTAAGCCTTGCAACAGAAAATATAGCACATTCTACAGTGCTCAGACAGGTCTTTCTGTCATGTTTGATTGCTTCTTGCATTTAAGCATTCTGCCTCTGGATTTGATTTTTCTATCATAGTGGGGATAGGAGGTGGTGAGATGTTGCATTGAGATCACTAATTAGAGGTGTTGCTTTTGGTTTAAGGGGTTTATGATGAGACACCAGTATAAGAGAGGAAAGTGGGAAATGGACCTTAAAAGTGACTTTTGGGACTTTGATTGGAGACATGATCTATGTATCCTTCAGATCTTTGTTTTCATTGTTAAGTTATCTATAATACCATCCTCATTGTCAATAGAATTCTCTCATCTCTTTTGATATATTATTCTCACTTGGTATCTCTTGTGAAAATAATAAAGTTAAAGGCATATATGGCAGAACAATTGGTCATTTACTAGAAAGTCTACCCAAGATATTTACCAGATAGATTTGTATAATGTCAAGATAAAAGACAACTTTTAAAATACAATCTCTTTATTTTGAAAGTAATGACAGCTTATCTTTGGGCTTAGTATATGGCATTTCCAAAGTATAAATACCTTTATTTCCACTCTTTACTATTCTGGCTCACTCCTCCTCTAGAATGTACTTCTAATAGGTCAGGGATTTCTGCCTTCTTTGTTTACTCTATACCCCAAGCACCCAGTAAATGCCTGGTGTGTATCAGAAGCTCAATAACTACTTGTTAAATAAATGAATTAGGCCCAGCTGGATATTGAGTGGCTATGTAGCTGTGTTATATACAGACTATAGGGAAATCACAAATGATATCCAGGCTAGTTAAAAAGCTTTAGTGCTTCCCACCCACAACTAAGTGGATTTGTTAACAGCTGTGAACGTGCAAGGCAGGGACTCCTTCTTAAATGTAGCTGGGCATACACAATATATGGTGTTGCATATATCGCCTGGAGTTATTTGAGCTGCTGGGTCGATGATGCATGTCACAGTCACCACTGGGTCGAGGGATATTAGTGGAGCACTGTTGTCAGCTTCATTTCTGTGACATGGTTTTTAATATGTCATATTTGTATTAGTTCTGTTTTCACATAAGCTTTTCCAAGATCAGCACTGAAACAGACATGAGTTGGAGACTGATGATAGTTTGAGTTGCTAACTATGGTAGTATTTATTGAGCGTTTCCAATATGCTGTTTCTGTCCTAAATATTTTTTTAAATTAAATTTATTTAAGTATATTTGGCATCATTTGTATTCCCCAGGGAGTTCCCACCACAATTCCACCCATGCACCATCACCTCAGTCTCTTGTGCTCTTTCTGCCCTCATCCCATTCTTTGCTCTCCCTTCATTCCCTTCCCTCCTCCCCATGGTCCCTTTGGTTTATCTTTGACCTTTTGGTCTTGTTTTTTTTTTATTGCTTTTGGTTGTAATTGCCCTTATCCTTGAGCTCATTATTTTTCTTCTTTTTTGTTGTTGTTGTAGCTGTTGCTACATTCCTCCTAGTAGTGAAGCCATCTGATATTTTTCTCTTGCATTCTGACTTGTTTCACTGAGTATAATTCCTTCTAGCTCCATCCACGTTTCTATGTCCCTAGTTTCTCATTTTTGATTGCTGAATAGTATTCCATTGTGTATATGTACCACATCTTCTTGATCCAGTCCTCTACTTTGGGGCATTTGGGTTGTTTCCAGGTCTTCCAATTACAGATAGTGCTGCAATAAGCGTGGGGGTACAGGTGCTCTTTTGGATCAGTGTTTTTGTGTCTTTTGGGTAGATTCCTCAGTGCTCCTTAGGAAATCAAAAACTTAGGACACAAAAACATCTGCCCTAATTACTTTACACTCATTATTTTACCTAATACAGACAAAAACAATATGAATTGGGTGTTTCATCTTTTTGATGAAGTAATAGGGACTCAGAAGGGGTCTCCCTTCTTTTTCACAGAAGGACTTTTAAAAATTCTTTTAGTT
Organism: Galemys pyrenaicus; assembly: GCA_019455555.1. Lineage (NCBI taxonomy): Eukaryota > Metazoa > Chordata > Mammalia > Eulipotyphla > Talpidae > Galemys > Galemys pyrenaicus. The sequence continues at coordinate 4,744,604 of JAGFMF010011634.1, forward strand.
CTCTGATTTATTTTAGTTCTGTGGGACCATGTTGCATGACCAGAAGTATGTGTCAAATCGAACCAAAGTGAAATTTTATAATGTATTCTAAATGCGCAATTTATTTAAGCAGTTTTCGCTAACATAAAGGCTAGAGATTTAAAAATGGATTTAAAAAGATATGTTAGAAATATATATTATAATTATTATTTGTATTGAGATTACGGTTTACAAGATTTAGGGGATTATGGTTTAGAAGATGTATATGATTTAGGGGACTAGCATCATACCCCTCCAGATGGGTGTCACCACACCTCACCCTCCCCACCAAGACGCTCCGCTTCCCCCACTGTGCATTGGGCACCCCCACAATTTGCTCTCTTCATGTAGCAGAAATAAAAATATCAAGGCAGTGAATTATGATCGAGGAAGTGGTTGGTAAAAAACCTTGACTTAATTAATTAATGTTGTGGCCTCATGGACTAACTTAGAGCAGGTCTTCAAAATCCTTTGCAGTTTAAAACAAAGTTCCTAAATTCTCACTTGAATTTTGTTCTTGAATATTGTTTCTGTTCAAAGAAGACATGTTTCTGGCCTACTTCCACCTTTTCTATTTTTCTTCCTTTTGTTTGATACCCTTTTGTTGATGTCATTGTTCTGTGGGAATTGGGCCTGACCTGAGAGCCTGAGTGACATGGCTCCCACTTCTTAGGGAAACCTCACCCCAAAGTAAATTGCTGTTCTTTTGGACCCTATCAGAATTGCTATATCAGCTAAATTAAGGACTAACGAGATTTCTGATGGGCAGCAGTAGGTACCTTAGACATTCTCTAAGCTCTAGGCTCTCAGTGCTAGCTAAATTTGTTTAGGAAAACTGGGTTCCAGTTTCCACTGAATCTACACTTTCACCCAGTCATACATTCATTCATTTGTCCACGCACACATTCATTTATCTAGTCACAAAGTGAGCCTTAAATGAAGCTGCCACTCGAGCTAGTACGCTTGTGGGTCCTAGTGAACGTTACTCACCTTCCGTCCAGGGACTCTGCAAATGAAGGCAGGAAACTGCCGGGCCAAGAAGCAAACGAAATCTCAAAGGAAGCATGTGCTTGTTGTTATGCTGACATGAAAAAGCTTGCTAAAGTCTGACTAAAAGAGGCAGGGAGGTCTTTATGGAGGAGAGCAAGTTTGAGTTGCAACCTGACACTGTGTAAAGTGCTCTGTTGATAGCTGGTGATTTTCTGTCACCACTGGCAGCACATGAGAAAGTGACATGAGAAGATAGTATCTCAGGGGATTCTTTCATTCTCTCAGCTTCAAGTAACTCTGCAGTCGGGGAAAGGCTGAGAGTCACTATGGCGATAACACTGCATGTCAGGAGGACTTCCGAAATGTGTGGAGTGGCAGTATCCATGCGGGAGCCTGAAGGTGGGGAAACCCTTTTGGCTGTGACTGTGTGGGGCAGCATGGGGGAAGGCGGTGTTCGAATGGACCTCAGGCAGATAAAGGACTGCCAGGTGAGGAAACACCAATAATAAGAAGGCTGAGGAATTTTCCAGGTTGAAGATTATAGAGTATAGATGGGGAGGGAACCTGCTCAGCAGATGAAGTTGGGCAAAGGTAGGAAGATTAGCTTTGCTGGAATAGAAAGGTTAGCTGAGGACACAACCTTCATGAAGTGATCAAAGTTACCATTTTCAGTAATGGAATGAGTTGACATCAATGCCTTCTGACATGATGTATGGAGAAGGAAATATGCTGTGTGTCTTAGCCTTTCAATCACTAATTGGAGATTCCTATTAGATTTTCATTTACCAATGGGGTAAATAAATACAGTACTATTTACCGTATCAATTTGTTTAAAATAAATGAAAATATATGTATGTTATATATGTGTGTTTATGCGTAAGTATATGTAGAAAATCATAGATTCTTACACAAATAGATAGGCACATGCATAGTGAAGAAGCTATAATGAGAAAGACAAAAGTATATTGGAGAAGATGAACTGCCAATGGAATTCAAGATGGCTGTCATGAGGAAGAGATCATACTCAAGTGAAGTGGTGGCAGTGGCCATGGTCCAATACCAGGACTTATGTCCAGTAGTCACTTGTGGTCATCCTGAAGCCAAACCTGCTCAACATGTGACTTAGCACAAAGAGTCTATAATTGTGTAGCAAACCCCACCACACACACACACACACACACACACCCTTTTCACCAATAATGAAATATGACCCATGCCAAAGGTAATAGATGGACTTTTTTAAAAACGGAACTTAAACTTGAGAACCTGACAGTAAGGTTAACAGGTAACAGGCTGGTGGAGTGAACCTGTTTTTAGCCAGGGACAGATTGATTTTTAGAATTTCTATCTTCAGGCCAAAATACCACACTGACCTGCCCAGGAACAAAACTCTTATTTCTATCACTTACACTGTTTCAAGGAACAAAGAATTGCTGTGTACCCGTGCCAGGGGCAAGTCATTAATCGAAGTGGGCACAGGAGAGAAGGGAGTGTTTGTCAAAAGAACAAAGGAACTGGGTAGGGCAAGATTCAAAGGGAAGATACCAGAGCAACACTTTCTGCCCATCACGGCACTGGTGTGTGCTAGTAATTTGTTCCTAGAACCACTACAGGTTCTCGTCCTTTGAAGCCGTAAAAAGAAAAGTCTATTGAAAGGAAGAAAGTAAGGACTCCAGGGTGTACTTGGGAGGGAAGGACACTGTCCAGAGAGTCCCAGCCACTCTGCAAGCTCACTGGGACATACTAGGTGGCCTGCAGAGCCACTTACAAGTGCTCGGGCCCCTGAGGACTCAGTGTGGGTTGGCATAGGCCTCTTTGCCTTGACAGAACAAAGTTATTATTCTATATTATTAATGACAGTAATGATTCTTCAGGTTGCCATATGTGGGCCGGCTGGCCAGCTCTATGGCCATTCTCTTCACTGGCGCATAAACACGTGTCAGCGCTCCATGAGAGGAAGCAAGAGGCGTAGAGAGCTGGGGAAGAGGCAGATGAGCCCGCCGGCGGTGGAGCGTTTTTGTCTGTGGCTTTCTGTGATGAGGAGCGTGGTCCCCGGCTTCGGTATTTCTAGTTCCCCTCTCCTGCGGGGGTCGGGAGCTTGTGTAAGGACTGAAAAGGTATCTTGTGCGATTCACCCAAACCAGACTGCCCTTTCTCTCCTCATCATTCTCTGAAATATGTGTGTGTGTGCTATTACTATATGTAGTCTATCATTATGCAGATTACATGTACTATTAAATGTATTATACAATTCATAAAATATATAAATATAAACATAATATGTACTATGTAAGTTATATGTCATGCATTATATATATTTATTTTTATTGAGTACCTGTTTACTGCTTCTCAGTAGTTCATCAAATATTTACTAGGTGTCCACCAAGAGAGTCACAAATATTTTACATCTGCTCTAAAAAGAGATGTTCAGGGAATGTAAGAATCACGTGTAAGATCGGAGAGCTAATGACACGGGGAGTCACAGCTTCCTCCCTCACTCTTAAAAACCTTGAATCACGAAACCCTGCACACCTCTCTGTGCCCACCCTGACCCTGCAAGCACAGGCGCACGGGCCCTCCTCTGTAAGTGATGCTCACGTGCAGATGTCCCACTGACTTGTGATTCTGCTGGCGAAGTGTCAAGCTGGGAGAAGCCATCCATGCTGCGTTGATGCCTTGCACTGCCCAGTGTCCATGAGAGCGTGCCCTCGGCTGCAACGGCAGCAGCACTGGGACTTCTTGTTTGTTGCTGGGGCACCTTCAGGAGTGGAGGCCCAGCGGGCTCTCAGACCTTCCCTGGAGGCTGTATGCCATCCAGCCCCCTCCGGACATGTGAGGAGGCAGCCCCGTTTCCTTACAGGTCCTGCTGTCAAGCGGGTCTCATGATCTTTTTTTTAGATCTAATTGAATTCAACAACAGGGCAGGATGACAAGCAATCTTCAAAGACAAGAAGGGCTTTGGAAGGAGAAGATAAAATTAATGGAGCCTACTGCTGACAATCCAGGAAAAGTAAATCTTCAGCATAGACTGATTATGAAGCAGCCACCCATAGCTGGAGAATGCAGAACATAGACGAGTATTTCCAAATTTACTTCACAGTTTGTATAAACCAGATAAATCATCTAGCCATCTATCCATCCACCCATCTGTCCATCCTCTCAATTATTCAGTTAGTAAATATTTACTGAGGTTTTACCTGTATTAGACACTGTTAAACACTATCAATATAACCTTTAAAAAACCCAAAATATAGGTCTATGTTTTCACTGATTAGCTAGTGTTCTCTTTACTTTTGGAATAATCTGATTTAATTGAACTCTGCCATTTTTTTGCCAAAACTGTAAAAATAACATTTCACTTAATGTCATCACTGTTAATAAAAAAATATTTTTCTACCTGTCTTCAATTTCTAGCACAATATTTCTTTGATTATTTTTTAATGGCAAGGAGGTCATTATGCTACTTAAAAAATGATTTTTAAAAACTAAGCACATTGGTTAAGAATAGAGGATTGTTATTAAATAAAACCCACAACAAATTTTCTTAGGTGTTTATGACTACATATAATCATTACTGACCTGCTTTAAACAAAAACGTTAGTTGGTATATTTAAATAATGGGTAGCTGACTGCTTTAATGTAACTAAATCAAACATTGCCGGGATTAACCAGATGGGTGGAGTGAAAAGTCAAGGTATGGGGTTAAAATGAAAAATCAGTGGAAGAAAAGGAAAAAAATATATATGAGTAAAATGGAAAGTAGGTAGATTTGAAGCTTTTCTGAATGCGTAGTAGGCTTGGGACTGGGGTTGCCAAAGCCCCGTCCATCTTCTTCTCTAAAGCTGCTGCCCCACTTTGCATGCTTCCATTTCCGGGAGACAGCAGAGGCCTGATGAGGACTCCTGGAGGACATCAGGAGGTTATCACCAGGTAGATGGTGAAAGACATCTTTATATTGGAACTAGGTTGAAATAAGGGAGTAATTATAAGATGTAACTTTAGAGTAGAAAGAAGATCTAATGAGGGGCTTTGGGTTGGGATAGTTGCAAGATAGTATGTTTTCCTTCGGGAGTGGGGGTGATGTGTGTGTGATGAGATGCGCCAAAGAGAAATGAGGCCTGAAATGAAAGAAGGAAATACCCTTCGTCAACAATTAGTTTGCTTAGGCCACTTGTGTTCCAACTAGTTCATCTGAGGTCTTTAAAAGCATACACGCACACACACATGCACACACACACATATATACATACATTATATATGTATAATGCAGACACATTCAAATGACTTACATTGTGTAAACATTGCCAATTCACTTCTTTTCAATAGTTTAAAATGCCTTCATCACAATGCATCTTCAGGTATAAATTTCCTATAAATTCAGAATCAACTCACATTCGGTCTCCAATTGTAGGGCCCTCCTCCATTCAAATCAGCCCTAAATTATTTTTTTTTAACCAAGTTTTCAGTTTATTATCCTTCCCCCAAATTATAATGCTTTAAGGAATGTTAGCTCTGTTCCTTCTCTGATGAACAAATTTTGCAGTAAAATATTACTTAATTTTCAAAATGTGCTGAAAAATTTCAGTGGCTCTATAGGAATGAGTGTAATGAGGGATTTAAGTTAACTTTCAAATGAGGATTCAGGGATTAAAGAGCGAGGGAGAGAAGAAATCTGGGGCTCCTGGGATGTGGTTGTTTAGTGAGAAAGCATATTATTAATGTCCTTGGAAATCAGTTCATTATTTGATGTGAAAGAAATAAAGAAGCAATTAGGTTTCTTTCTGTTCTTTCCTGGACACTAATAAATGACCTGGCTTCTTTTGTGTATGTTGTTGTTATCAATATGGAGACTCAGACTCATGTTTCTTGTTGATGTTGTTGTTTGTTTTAGTTTTTTATTCTGTATTTTTTGATGGGGGTGAGTCGTAGGGATTTCTTGCACCTAACTACTCATCCAAAACAATACATCACATTTTGGAGCTGGAGGGAAGAAAAATAATGTTGATTTTATTTTCCTACCTGTGTATATCCTATATATAGAAAATGTAGGTAGGAGAGGTGATATTTGTTAAGTATATGTATGTATATATGTTAAATATGTTTTTAATGGCTGCAATCACTGTATTCTTCATTGGCACAGGATGAAGGTATCTTTCATCTTTATGTCAACTTCTGTTTTATGTGCAGGCTTTTTGGGAAAGAAAGCACATATTCAGTGAACCACAGAGTGAATTTAGATGTCAGTGTGAACTTTGACAGTGACAGTAATCTTCTTAGAATATAATCTTCATTGGTTGAGAGGCACTTATGTTTTAGAGAAATTTATAGAAATTTCTGTTTTAGAGAAGTTTATATGGTGGAGAAAGGAAGTGGCACCAACAGAGTGTGCAGGCAGGAGGGAGCGTCAGCTACATGCTACTTGAGTGCCAACCCTGAATCTTGTGCTTAGTTTCTCTCAGCAACAACAAAAAACCCCCACAACAAAACAAAACAAAAATAAGCAGACAACTACAAAACAGGCATTCTGCAGGGAAGAGGGAGGGACTGGGACCCAGGCAGGGATGGGAAAAGCACAAGAGACTATGGTGATGGTGCAGAGGTGAATTCATGGTGGAAATTCTACTACACCTAGAAAAGAAAGCAAGCACTGTAAGAGAAAAATAAATAAAAATTTTAAAAAGGAATATTGCACTAAACCAAAATTAAATTCAATATAATTTTTTTTTAAAAGGTGTGACAACAGTGCTGTTTCAACGTTGGCTGTGATGTGAACTGAGTGACTTAGTGTTTATAACACACTTAGAAGGGTTATGGCAGGCAATGGGCGTTATGGCTGTCCATCACCAAAGTTAGTAAATCCCCCTTGGCAGGTGAGGGATGTGTTCTAAGAGGAAAATGATAAAGCAGTAAAACCCCCTGCTCACCAGTCGTATTGGGGACTTCGGTGCGTTCATTTGTTATTTATTTTCGTATGTTTTTCCCTAATACGGTGATCTTTTTTATACTTCTTAGATACTGATGTTGTCCTGGAAACTTCTGTTACTACTTGATTGATTCCCAATTCTGAGTCTGCTACAAATTGTAAAACCTGAATATGGCAGATGGTTAACAATGCCCCATCAGAAGGGCTTTTTTCCAGTTATGTTTTATCATGAAAGCAGCCCTGCTGTGATGGGGATCAATGGTTATGGGGTGGCTGGAAAACTGATATTGTGTGTTCCATAAGGCTACAGTGTTGGACAAATGCTGGCCAGAAATACCCTTCGCCTTTTCCAAATGTAAGGTCAAAACTGAGATCGGGAAGACTATGTAGTTTTCCCTCCTTGCCACCCAGTGGTCATCTAGAATATAATCAGAGGGAAAGAATGAGCAGTCCCATGCAGTGCAAGTTATTCATGTTTATTCCTTATAATTAAAAAAAACTTAGCTAAGTTTTAATTATATTTAAATAATTCACTAGTTTTTCGATCTAAAAATTTCTAGGTAAATATCACACCACTGAGTTTATTTTTAAGTTCTAGTCTCAGCTAAAGAATTACATTTGAAAAGGTCAAGGCTACTGTCCTGTAAGTATTAATAATCCTTCTGCAATTACCATAATAATTTGCTCCATATGCCTAAAAATGTTTCTCAGAGTTACTGGATTATCACCTACTGAGAAGTTAAAAAATATCTACTTGATATTTTTTCCAACTGAGAAGCAATTGTGCCTCCATTTGGAGTGCTGCTAAATGGTACACTGAAGTGTAGCGTGTCAGATCCCTCCATCTTCAGTAGCTATTTCGCATTATCTGTGATTATCTAACAAGATTATTCATCTATTCGTTCTGATCTTTATGTGCCAGGGATGGGAAATAGACGATTGAGAGTTGCGATTTTTGGGAAAATATATCCTTACCTCCTGTGGGCACCTAGAAATGCACTTGGTCTTAAGGGGATAATCTCAGTGGCAATGGCAATAAGGTCCAACGTCCAGGTCCTTCCCCACTTCCTCATTTAGTTATTGCTTAAACAGTTCTAAAGCCCATTTTCCTGAGAGGGAAATTGGGAGAGGTCATGAAAGCAAGCTGCTTTCTGGAGGCTGCATTCAGGTCATGCTGCCCCAGGCTTTTGGCCTTGGTGAGTCCCCAGAAGTGGTGAAGGTTCAGATCTCAAGAGCAAGGCTGGCTGAAACCAACTGGAAAATGAAAGAAGCAACTTGCGAGAAACAACTTCGTCGGTAAGATCAGACAGCTCTTTCTTCCTGTCATTTATAGTGCTATCCAACAGCAAATAGAAAAGAAGGAAAGGGTGTGGGCAGAGACAGCCAAGCCAAACTGAAATCACTAGAATGGACACAGAGGGGAAGGATCGGCTCTGGGCTTGTCGGCGCTCCCATTTTTAGCTCCGGAACTGTAATCCTGTAATTGAAGCCTGGTGCTGTTCCTGTGCATTCAAGTGTAACTAACAAATTTCATGGAGTGTCTATTTTGAAAACATGGTTGTTTTAGGGAAGCAGCGTCTTAAGTAAATTTGTGTTTTAATTGCAATAAGGTAGAGTGTGATTTGAGAGTACACGAATTAGAAATGTTTTTTTTTTCTTTCTTTTCAGGAGAATAAATAAATAAACAGCCATAGGGAAAAACCTTCCTTAGAGTTTATAATGAACTGTGGTTAGAGAAGGATTTAAGAATGTGATTACTTTGGCTGCAGTAATTTAAGACAAGCGCTGTGTTTATGTAAGGGGTGTGACTTGTTAGGTTTACTCTCCCAGTGTGGGTATTTTTATTTCACTGTTTTTCTAGGTATTGGCAATAAGCAAAAATTATTCAACAAGAATAAACTCACGTTTCCCAGCATCTGTTCAGGCACTGTCAATGCACTGGTTAGCTGAATACACTGCCTGGGCCGTGCTGTCCTTTCTGCAGAGTCTGTGCCCGCTCGTCTTCAGTCCATCAATGTCCTTTCTGCGGATGCTGGAGTCGGAGGACGTCTGGACTCAGCCAGCACCGCTCCTCACCCCCAGGAGGGGACTGCTGGGAGAGTGACAGTGACATGTTAGATAGAGGTGTCCTGTCCTCGCTTCCTGTCGGGACCAAGTCACGTTCTAGAACCAGTGTGTTGACAGTGGGTTTCTGCCACGCAGACTGCAGCTACACTGCTGGATGTGGGTTCGTGTGTCTTCAAAGGAGGACTCTCTTCCTCCACGTAATTAGCCAGGATGCAGCACTCTTGCCAGTTTGTATAGGGAATTAAAAGCTGAAACTCTAGTTCCTGTCTGCTCTTAAAATAGGCCCAGAGACCTGGGTGGATTAAATTACTTGCACCTGTGTCTTTTCCAGATTCCCCCTACTTATAAATATTTGAGTGGGCCGGATCGGGTGCCTGATGTGTAAAATGGTGGCCAGGGGGTGCATGGGAGGCTGAATACTCCGACGGCCACTCGGGTGACTGCTGGGCACGCTCGGAGCCTCCGAACGTGGCCCTGCGCCTGTGTGAGCCCGTGAACCTCACGGAGGAGAAGAGACTTCACGTATTTCACTCGTTTTACGAGTTGCTCATGACTTGCACGTCGGTCCGTGCACTTCGGGACTGATCATTTCTGAGACGCGCGGTTCTTCTAAATCCCAGGAGTCTCAGTGTGCGCCAAGGACTCAGAAGCGCCGAGGCTGGAGAGCGGGTCTTCGCACTGGGTCTGCCCATCGCTGGCCCGTGACGCTGTGGTTCGTGCCCTCTCACACGCAGCTTGTGCATGGGAAGTGCAGTCACCACTGCGTGTTCTGCCTCTGCCAGACCGCACACCGACCTTTCCTGCGCCGCTGGACGCCCCAGGGGGTCCTCAGCAGCTGCCACTCCCGCCCTTCCACTGATACGCTTAGTGCAGACGACCGAGCACTCCATGGTAAACGGCCCCCTTTGCTCCTCCCGCAGCCACTTCATATTCAGCAAGCAGAAAAGTCACTCCTTGCTCTTCACTTTGTCTCTCTGCGTTCTCTCCTTTTTGCCATTTCCGTGGCGGGTGCCCTAGCCCAGGCCAGTAAACTGCGTCTGAAATCATGTGGCAGACCCATCACAGGCATCAGTGCCTTCCCTACCTTTCACTTTCACCTCTTCGTTCTGTAGCCTACCCTCCCTGCAGTTCCATCTTCTGGGAGCATGGCTCTTATCTGTAATTTTTCTTCTTGAAAGTCTCTAAGCGGATCTCTGCTCTGCGTGAAGGCCAAACCCAAGTGCCTCCAGCACATAACTGTGGCCCGTGTCTGCTGCCAGGTCATCAGCTCTGACAAGCAATGTGTTTCCTCTCATGTGTCCTCATCTTTACTTTAGGCTTTGCATTTTTGGCCAAGATGCCAAAAAGTGAGGTTGTGACCTTCTCCGTACATCATGTCATAAGGCTTTGATGTCAGCTCGTTCCATTACTGAAAATGGTAACTTTGATCACTCAATGAAGGTTGTGTCCTCTGGTTTTTCTGCTGCAAAGTGGCAGTACTTGTCTGCACTTAGTAAGGGGAAAGACTGCTATAGGGAAATCATTTGGGAGTATTTAAGTGTCTTGTTACTTATGACAACTTTACCACTAATTTTAGCAACAAGTGATGATTCTTGCCTGAAACAATTGTTACCATGGTTTTTGCCAAGCAGCAATTTTCTGTTTCAATCATTCTTTAATCTAGAGGTACTAGTTGGAAATTTACAGTCAGAAAAAGGTTACCCGTCTTTATTTGCTTATTGGTCCATTTGTTTGTTCACTCACTATTTATATTAGTATGGACAAATGAATTCTTATTGCATGGGCTATAATCTATATGTACAAGGCTCATCTTGTAGTTTCCCTGCCCTTATCCTGCAATGAGCTATTTTGCCAAGGAGTTACAATCTTCTACCATTGGAGGATGGTACTTAAAACCAAGATTTGGTTGCTAGGTGGACTCATTGGTGCTGCAGTTTCGTGATAACTGATCAGAGACCTTGACAACTGTCAGTCATGGGAAAACAAAGACTGAAGAACTGTCTCATATGAAGGAGACTAAATGCAAAGTGTAATTTCAGATTTGGTCTTGTACCAACGGCCAATTATTATTGGGGCAACTAGAGGAATTTGAGACTTTCTATTGATTATGTAATAGTATATATTCTATTATGACCTTATACATATTCATTCTCCTGTCATGGTCAAGTCAAAATAACACGACCATCCACATTATGATTACTGTGAAGAGAGCTTTCATGCCTCTGCTACCAAAAAAAAGCTGATCTGCTGGGACAAGATAGTCCAGCGGAGAAATAAAAAATGTCTTTGATGTTCTTACTTTACCATTTAGGACTTTTGACGGAAATTAGTCTGTACCCCTAAAATTCTCTAATTATTCTGCTTTCAATGAACATTTACATTGTTTGTATTTTCCATGATGATATATGAGACTATATTAAATATATTTACATTTACATTTTCAAACCTTTGAAGATATCCTTGGGATACATTTCTTGAAGCAAGGTTGAGTCAATGATTTATGGCACCGCCATAAGCAGCATGAACTCATTGCTATAGATCAGCCTTTGGCAAACTGCGGACCCTGGACCAGCATATGGGTGTCCGGCCATCTGCACACGGTATGGGGCTCCTTGCAGGCTCTGGGCAGACAGAGTTGAAGGGCTACGACATGGACCATAAGACTCACAAGTGCCTAAAACATTTACTGCCTGGCCCTGTACAGATTTTCCCACTCTGATATGGATTATTAAAGTGCAGGATGATAACATTGTTGAGGAAAAAAGATACCTATGTAACATACTGTATTTGTGTGCAAAAAATTTAAATCAAAGATCCTATTTATTTAAAATTGCATATTGACAGAGAGCCTCTGTAAGACTGTTCGATCACATAAGTAGTCATGTATTTCTTGATTCTTACTTTTTTTTCTTGCCTTTTTCTTAAAAAGTTACTTCTGGGTAACTTCTCAGACCACTCTGTACTGGCTTCTGCATCCAAAGCTCTAGTGAAACTAACAGGTGATGCTCACGGGGGACCGAGTGCCACTAGTGGTCTCTGGGGAGGGGGTTCCAGCAAGCACCTGTGCTGGGTCCAGCTCCTGGGGCCTCCGAGCAGCCACTTTTGCCCTTAACTCTGTGGCAGCTTCTTCCTAGTCTCTTAAGTGGCCATTTGGTTTTGATACGTACTTAAGAGTTGCTGCATTTCTAGTTTCTGGTCTTTTCCTGTATTTATTCTCATGAAACTTTTCACAACTCCTACAGTTTCTTTTACACAGGTCTATTCCTAAGTCTGTACTGCCAGCCCCCAAACAGTGCTTTCTGCACATTTTCAAGAGAGCTGGAAACTAGTTTCACTGGATTGCTATTCTTGATAGTTTTTTTCTCCTCCCACTCTTCCTCCATCAGTAAAAACCCCAGCAGTTTAACCTGCTAAGTATTTCACTGTATACGGATTTTCTAGGTATTACCCCTGACACTGAGTATCTTCAATTTACCTATAAGATCCTGGCCAAGATAAATGAATGAATGAATGAATGAATGAATCTGTCAATCTGCACCAATTTAGAGTACTCAAGTCACTTTCCTTTTAAAATCAAGTCCTAAACTACAAATCATACACAACCTTCTAAACTAATGTTACCTCAATGGAAAATAATGGTGAAACAAACAAAACCAAAGCATATGATGGCAAGAGAGCTTGCCATTCCCTAGTGACGTTTTCAAAGTGTGGTCCGTGAGCAATCCACAGCAGACCTGTCTGGGCCACGTATTACAAGTGCAGAATTTGTAAGTGTGAAGCCAGAGTCTGGACTCGCTCACAGTTACTGGTTCAGAGTTTATGAGTGACAGAGACCTAGACATTTGTCCTCTCAACACCACCACCAGGTGATTGTCATGTGCTCCAGTGTTTGGTGTCCGCCTGCATACTTCAAGGTGTTTGTGAGAGTATCCAAGTCTTGCACGGACAGCCCTTACTGCCTTCTCTAGTCTCATTTCTTGCTATTCCCAACTGACACTAGCTTCTGTTCAGTGCTCATGTAAACACTTGTGCCTCCCGTGTAGGTCTTCCTTTGCTTCTGGGTGCCGGCATGCCACATTCAATGCACTTTGCAGACATGGCACTTTTTACAAGACTTCCCATCAGCCAAAAAGCTCACTACTCACTGAAAGTGCAGATGATGCTTAGCTCTTAGCAATAAAGTATTTTTAAATTAAGATACATGGTTTTTTCGCGTAGTGTTTTTGTACACTTAATAGATACAGCATTGCGTGATCATTATACACGCTTGGAAACAAAAACGCGAGCGGCTGACTTTACTGAGCTGGTCTCTGCACTGTGGTGGTCTGAGCCCTTACCAGGAGCATCTCGGGTGGGCCTGCACCACCTGCTCAGCCCCTCTGACCAAGCACCTTATGTCCCCTTGCTTCGCCTGGCCCTCTCATAACTATGTTTCAAGGCATCGCTCGGGTCCCGCTGCTGCAGACCCTCCTGGTCCCCAGTGGCTGGGGCACCGGGGACCTCTGTCTCCCCATTGTGCTGCTCCTGAGCTCTGCCAGCGTGCCTGGCACTCAGTTAATACCCAGTGAATGTTTGGCAACTTGAGCTAATAACAGTCTTATATAAATCTTCCTACAACACATATATCTATCCATTATCTTTTGTGGGGTAACAAATCACCATCAAACTTTGTGGCTGAAAATAACAGCTGCTTATTTAGCTCATAATTCTGCGGATTGGTAATTTGCTCTGAGCCCAGCTGGACAATTCTGCCAATGCAACTGGGTTACAGGTGTCTGGGGTCAGGAGCCAGTCAGGGCTTGGCTCCTGGGCTTGGCTGGCGGTTGACTGGAGTGACAGCAGTGGCTGAGCCGCATCTGATCATGCAGAAGGCTATAACTTACAGGCTTGGGGCATGTTTACGTGGAAGTAGCAGGTTCTAAGAAAGAGCTTGATAGGGAGTGCCTAGAAAATTACAAGTAGTTGTGAAGCTTATTCTCACCACTGCCACTTTCTAGGAGCCAAGCAAGTCCCATCACCAGCCCAGATGTGAAGATGGGCAGACAGACTGTTCAGCTTGGTCATGGCTACTACAAATTACTCTGATCATTTTTGCAGCCTATTCTGGAACCTTAATGTATGTGAATCAGTGGTTTTCATTTATAACAGAACCATAAACTGGGTTCTGATTTTCTGTGATTCTTCCTGCTCTCACATTATAAATACCCTTATTGCAATTTAGCTTCAAACCATTCCAGTGCCAAATGTTGCTTTTTCTTTTCCCAGCTCTTCAGTTAGGCTCTTCTGGAGTTCCCTTTGCCTTTATTCATGAGTAGTATAAATAAACATATACCATTTAGTTAATTGCTTGGATCTGGTTAAATATTAAAATGAAGGGAGCAACGTTTCCAGGCATAGCAAACTTAGGTAGGACGTGCGGTCAATAAGAGAACACTCCATACCCATATCCTTGAACTTTCCCTTTCACTTTCAGCGTTACTGCCTTAAAAATTTGACTATATCCAGCTTTGATCCTATCAAATCAGTTGACCTATTTTCTGTTTCAGAAGTGATATTCATTTTTCTGCCTATTAGAGGGAGCCTTCATTGCCAAACAGCACTTTCTTAGAGTGACACCATCAGACCCAAGCTCACTGGACCCTTCACGAGTAAGGGGAGGGGTGCTTTGACCCCAGGACCCCAGGGTTACTGTCTGCCCCTTTGTCCTGATTTCTGGGTTGGTCTGGTATCTTTCACCTCATTGGCATTTAAATTCATTTTCTCACCAGACTTTAGAAAAAGAGATAACAATGTCTAACCTTTGCAAGCAGCATGAGAGGAGAGACTGGCATGAGAACTGTTGCATAGTCTTTGGATTTTCTGCCCCATGGACTATTTTTCTTCCCTTATTGCCTCTTTAATTTTCTTCCTCATAGATTCTGAATTAAACTCACAACAAACCTTATTTTTTTTTCCTTTAACACAAAAATGGATTTTATGCAAGCACTGGGGAACTGAACCATTCTGTTTCCAAAAAGCAAATTTCCTTCTTATTTTCGAGGACACCTCCGGTCACTGGTGCCTCCACGCTCTTGGTCTCCTTGAAGCTTAACATTCAAGCTTGTCATTCATCGAGGGGAAAAAGTTCTAGAATGTGCTTTGTGACCTGGGATATGTGGGATATAAGTGTGTGTTACAAAACTTAATGCATAAAGCTGCTACTTTTGATACAGTCTGACTCGTGGAGAGATGGGATTTAGCTGCTTATAATGAGAATTTGATGTGACTGGAAATTGAACAGAAGCATCTTTTTATTGAAGGTGCTGAACCTTATAACAATCACTCAGTGGCAGAAGTTATTGTTTTTCACATTACTTTTCAACTATAAAACCTTTCAGAGCCTCCTACAAAAATCCTTATCTTTATACAGGCAACAAAAACTTGGTAACTTTTTCTTACATCCACATGAAGCAAAATGTAGTCTTGTCCCCCCACCCTCTCTTGAAAGTTGTCTCAGTTCTTCTCTAGGTCTTTTCCTTCTCGAGTTCTTCTGATGGAATCTCATTTCCCCACATTTCTCTGCTGTGAGGATATTAAAGGGGAGGAAGCAAAAAAAAAAAAAACAGGAAAAAA
Source organism: Galemys pyrenaicus (assembly GCA_019455555.1). Classification (NCBI taxonomy): domain Eukaryota; kingdom Metazoa; phylum Chordata; class Mammalia; order Eulipotyphla; family Talpidae; genus Galemys; species Galemys pyrenaicus. The sequence goes on from JAGFMF010011634.1 coordinate 4,760,214, forward strand.
AAAAAAGGAAAGGAGAAGAAAAAAAAACCCTACACTGCATCTTGGAGACTAACTGTACATAAAAAACTTCTTGTAAACAAGGTGTTTTTGAACTTTAGTTACAATATATCTGGCAATATATGCAAACCTAAATACTTCAGGCTTCATAGCTCTTGAGAAGAAGATAAGAACCCTCAAAATATCAAATCAGGCATTTGAATTAAAACGAGGCAAAAAATATTCTATTTCTTGCTCGATTCACAAATAACTTGGAAATGTGAACAAGTCATATAATCTTTCTCCCTGTTTCTCCATTTATAAAATGAGTACTCACGCTAAACAAGTCAGTCAGAGAGAACTGATTTCTGTTTTGCAAGATGTTTTCATCTCAAGTCCTAATTTAAGAAGTATTGTATTTTATTTTTCCCTACCAGAAAATATACCTAGAAAAATCAGTGAGTAGAGAATTTTATAATTTTTATTTGTGGGCCTTGCAGTGTATGTGATCAGAACAATATTTTTCTAATCACCTGCAAATTTGCCAGTTGCATCATTAGCGAGTGTAACTCTCACCACATGTATTTTGTTAAGTCTAAGTGTGGTGTTAGCAAATACTATTGGACGCTTTTCTTGGAAATCGTATTGTTGGTGTGGCAACTATTCTCTGTAGAAATTCAGGTCATATTACAGGCAACACTCGAGTTGTCACCAAAATGAGGGTGACTGTGTGAGACTTTATCAATCTGTGTGAGACTGATTTCTTAAAATCAGTAGTAGCATCTATGAGTGTTCAGGATTAAGAAGTATCTTAAATTCCACAGACAAGTTGGGTGACTTGTGCCCTTTTCCCCCTGACCGCTTCAGAGGAAAGGACCTGGTCAAGGACCCAGTGGGGCACTGGGGTGGAGTGGGGTGGGGTGTGCTTGGAGGAGCTGGTGCTGGAGGTTTTCAGAGCAGGCCGGAGGAGCCAGAGGCTTGTCGTTGAGGCCTAGGTCTTGCCCTCTCACTCACCCCTTGGGCACGCCAGCAGACAAAGCTTTCCTTGGTAAATCCCCATCCTCGGAGTGTTTGCTCGTTTCCCGCTGCTTCTCTCACGGGATGTCTGAGGGAAGGCTCTGCTACCTCGCGATGGCTCCAGGCAAGTAGAATGAATGGATGGCCTGGTGGCCGCTCCGGTTCTCTCGAGGGCTTTTTAAGAGTCTAAAAGTCAGGAGTGAAATGCAAATAAATAACCCAAACTTTCTCAACAGTGAACAGGAGGAGGATGAGCCAGCACTCATAAAGAGTGAGCCCAAGCTTTCGCTTCTCATTATTTTTAGTGTCCTCCTGGCAGAGACTTCAATTTATGCACCGACTACGGGGAACTCTGCCGGGTGATGGATTTGTGGAAGCTGCTAGAAGAGCAGGTCCTGAAGTTCTTGTCACAGGGGAAAGTTTTTGTTCTTCTCTTGCTTCTCCCTTTCATTCTATCTATAGGAGATGATGGATGCTAACAAAATAGTGTGGTAATCATTTTATGATATAAGTCAGACCAGGATGCCGTGTCCTTAATCTTACCCTGCGATGTAAGCCAATTCTATCTCATAATCCTGGAAGAGAATGTTCTGCACTGAGAGTTTAAAGTATTTTAATTCCAGATCGAGATAAGCTAGTGCTATGATTAATGCATCAATTGAGTCACCAAGAGTTTGTCTGTAAAGGGCTATGGTGACAAGTTTAGATGTGTGTACAGATGACACTCCAGAACTATTCTCAATATTGATTAAAAATGAGCGCATGTGCTTTCACTGCTTAGAAGCCTGCTGCCATGCAGAAAGACTAAAAGTAATTTTTAACCAGATATCCTTGCAACATTGTGCTTTTCTTTTGAACATTTTGCAACACTAACATTAGAATGTTACAGGCATAATATTATATAATTACTAGTGATAACACTCTAACACAAGGTATACCTTTAAACATTTTCCATCAAGTCACAAGAACAAATAGAACAGTGAAGTAAAGCAGTGCAGTGCAGTCCTCTCTGCTACTGTAGCTTCCCTTAGCCTTTATTTAACACGTGTGCTGTCATTTCATCACTTTGTGATGAGCACTCTGTGATCACTCTCTTTGCACACTACTTTGGTCATTGCCAACTAAAAATGAGAAAGAATCGTCACAAGCACAAGCGCACTGTCTAGCGAATGCAAGAACTGCAAGAAATCGAGACCCATTTGGACTGGAATCTTGTCTACAGATGGTGCTGGTGCTCCCTGACCCCGGCCCGTGGAGGAGTCCTCTTCTCGGCCTCCTTGCAGGTGGGTGGGTGGGGCTCTCCAGCCACTTCTAGTCAGTCAGCCGTGCGAGGAGGTGATTCATATTAACTCCGGGCTGAGGGCATGCAGCCCCCCATGGTTCTCTAATCACTCCACATGCCAGGAAATGTAGGAGACGTACCTGTGATGAAGAATCTTCAGGAATTTGAGGCCTCCTGTAGCCTTGGCCCTCAGTTCCTTCATGGAACAAGTTCTGCCTCTCCCTACCCCCACGCCTGCTACCAAGAAGGAGAACTCAAGCTTTCTGATACTAATCCACTGAGATGGACATGTACATTTGTCAGCTGTGGCACAACCTAGCCTGAAAAATTCTTTTGCCTGTAGATTTCGTATTTGAGTTTATCAATAATAGCTGCTCCCAAGAGAAGTCCTGTTCTCGCCTGAACTTTTAGCTTTCATCTTCTTCCTGGTTTTCTGCTGTCAAAATAACATCACGGTCAGTGCCTCATTTGGGCTGGGAGGTGATGTTCGGAAGATAATGAGGTGTAAAGATGGGGAGACAGGACAAATAAATGCTGTGAGCCCAGTGGGCAGAGCAGGTGCGGTCTAGATGTGAAGTCGTGAGCGATGACTGGGCAGCAGTCTGCATGCACAGGCCGGCCAGGGTCAGGGTTGTGAGGGCCTAGACAGTGGTGAGAGCGCGGCCAGAGCCTGTGGGCTGCTCCTGGGGTTTGTGATGACAGGTGCAGCATAAAACCCAGGATGAAAGACAGGGGCCTGTATTTTAGGGCTGGAAAAGACAGTTTGGCTGCCTGTGGGCTCCAGGTGTGGGCTGAGAGGCTGCTGGGGAAGAAGTTGGGTGCAGAGGGTCTGGGCAGTGAGGGCGAGTGGGGCCTCTGAACAGTTGCGCTTCAAACAGAGCTTAGGAACAGCATAGTCACAGGACAGCTTGGGTGGAGTTCCTCGTTCCTTGAGTTCCTGGTTTGGGGGGTTAGGCAGTGAGAACAGACTCTGGAGACCTTTGTGGAGGAGTCTGCCACTTGGGGCATGATGCACTTTTTGCAGGGTCTGAGCTCCATCTTCCCATTTATAGTTCCCCTGTTCTCTCTAGCATCCACTCTACTATCCAACTCCTGTAATGACTCCCCACAATTTGGGGGTTTGCGTTTACCACGAGCTCATCCTCAACAGTTTCATGAAGTGGGGTGGTTGTCGGAAGGACGTCTGGCGTCCACACTCTCGGGCGTGGGATCCGTGTGGCGTTTGTGTGTGTTGGCACACGTGGGCCCCTGGCGGTGTGTTTACCGGGTTCTGCCACCACGGTCACGTGAGCTCTCTGGCCTTCGAGCCCCTTAAGTGCAGGCCGTGGGTCGGTGTGTTTGTGGCAGGCAGAGGGTAGGGACTGAGTGAGTGTCACCACCTTTGTGTCTAAGGTTGTCTGCAGTAGTTCTCTGCAGTGAGTCAGACTTTCCCAGAGGAGGAGCTTCTGGGAACTACAGGCGCTTTTACACACATTCCTCTTTGCCTTCACCTCTTACCTTTTGGTGATCTTAACATCTGAGTCTAAGTTTAGTTTCAACTCCTATCATCCACTTAAATTTCTCCTCTCCTCAACTCTCTCCCCCAGATTTTCTGTCAGCAGATTTCCCCGGCCTGGCTGACTGCCATCCCTCCCCAGCCCTGTCAGCAGTGGGGAGTCCTTGGTCCCCAACCACTCCAGGAAGCCTCTTTCACAGCATCTCTGGGGCGCACTGCACACAGAGAGCTGTCTGGCCCTGAAGGTGGAGGCAGGCTGCAGGCCCCAGGCTAGGCGGGCGGGCTTGAAAGCGGCTTTGTGTGCTGTCAGTTTTGAGGCCTCAGAACAAGGGAAGAAAAAGCCCCTTCCTGCCCTCTGTCTTTTCTTCTCCCGCCTGAACACGGGGTGAGGTGGTGCAGGGCCCCCAGGTACCAGCCGAGACGATCAAAACAGCACTGGATGCTTCCCCCTCAGTCAGCACCTCTCATCTCGCTCGCCAGCAACGCTCAGCGCGTCTCCTGGACTCAGAGTGGAAATAAAACTGTCTTAGGTGATTTAAAACATTTCTCCCCAATAGCACATCAGCAGTAGCTCTGCACCTGCCGGCTCTCATGTCACAGCTGCCTCAGCTCGTGCTGCATGGTGGCCCCGGGGCGCTCCACGTCACCCGCAGGCCTCTCCCTCCCAGGGGGCCCATTTTCTCCCCAGTCTCTGAGTCCGAGGTTCTCCCTCAGTACCTCTTTCCTTTTAATCCCGTCTACCTGGTCAGGCATTAAGTCCTATTATCTTCTCCCCAAACTGTCTCTCCAGTGCGCCCGTTTATTCCCCCTTTTCAGTTACCACAGCCCTAACCCATGTCCTCACTGAAAAGAATGAGGGCTGCTTTCTCCACCTCTGTGCCCCTTGAAGTCCTGTCTGGGCTGCCTTGGTGAAGTGGGTGCCCCACCTGGGGGGCGGGAGGGGAGCAGAGCCTGCTCGGGCAGAGCGGTTTCTTGCCCTGTGGGTGCGCAGAGAGGCCTGTCGCCGCAGTGTGCCTTGGTGGGCAGGTCCGCTCTGCGACTGGAGTGCAGTGGAGGGCGGCGTGGCAGTGAGCCGTAGAACCAGCCGTGCTGCCCAACGTGCATCTCTTCACCAGCGAGCTAGGAGGAAGACACCTGCCTCTGGTCCTCACAGGTCGCCTGTAGCTGGGCATCTCCCTTGTCAGAGCATAGGGAACAGTAAGTGTGTGCCCTTGTGGGCTGGGGGCAGAGATTCAGAAATGACAAAGGAACTTTTTGCTCCCAGCCTCAGGGCCCCGTCCTCTGAGGGTTGGAAACTGTCTACATCACTGTAAGATGCCCCCTGACAACCATTCAGTGTCTGATAAATAGGACAGACTGTTCTCGGCAAGCCGTACAGATGCTCCAGAACAGCTTTCAGCTCGGCTCCTCATCTTCCCCGACAGCTGCTTGCTGGACAGATGTGCTCATGGTCTCCTGCCTGGGCTGCTGAAATAGCTTTCTAAATGTGTGGTCTCCGATTTGTCCTCTGGCTAGTGCCTGGCAGCTCGGAAGGCTCTGGGAACTTCTGGAGACTTCTACACTCTCTCCCCTCACCCCTTTTCACTTGAGGTGGTTGGAAGTCATCTTGCAAGCCAATTCTTGCTTTGACTTTTGGTTCCCCCCCAACCCCGCCTTTGGGAAAATTGAATTCTCCTCAGCTGCATGTGGTTCTCTCCGGAGGACAGTCCTCAGGACCTCATGGCCCCAGCACGGATGCAGTTGGGTGCAAGGAGATTCTCGATATAGCGGTTGGGTTGGTGCTTTCTGGGCCGAGGGAACAGCTATGCTGAGGCCTAGCAGTGTCGTTTCTTGAGCCGCCTTGTGACTGTGATAGCTGGTGACAAATAGGCTTTTCCTCACGATGCGGTGGACAAATCACTGGAAAACACTTTCTCACAGCTGGCACTGTCATGTTTCCTTTCTCCTATTTAATTAGAATAAAAGGCTGCTCTCGATGGACTAAATTGTTTTCACGCCTCCCTCAAATACATTTGTGAGGTTGAAAATATAAAAACATTGGCTTAAGATCCAACAGGGTGGAGCTCAGGGTGTGGGGGTAGCTGGATGTGAGGTGGAGCTGTCAGAAAACCAGAGCAGGCCCTCCAGGCCCAGGCCAGGTGAGCCTGTCTGCTGGCGCCAGGAAGCCACTGAAGAAGGGTTTGCGGGGAGCTCCTGGGGGTGGGGCCTGAGCAGGTTTGCACAGTGTTCTTAGGGCAAACTCACTGAGGGGCCAGAGTGGGTGCAGAAGACCAGTTCAAGGTGCGTTTTGCTATGCCAGGTGAGAAATGATAGCGACTGGACTAAGGGAAGTGGACACTTTGAAGCTCTGGAATGGTGAGAATTTTTACGATGTCAAGACAGTGCACCTGGACTGGAGGAAGCAGAGGAGGTCAAGGTGACCGTGGGTTTCTAGCCGGTGGAATTTGCCAGCTGCTGCTGCCCATTCCCAGAAGAGGAAAGCCGTGAGGGTGCTTGGAGTGCTGATGAGGTCTTCTTCGCAGACACCCGAGACATGGCCTCAGTAGCGGGTTGTGAGTTAGTGGAGCGATGGAGACGGAAGACGGAGAGTGCATCGCGGTTCTGAATGTAGATGGGGGCGGGGCTGTCTGTGTCCTGCTGATTAGTCGCTGTGTGACCCTGGGTGAGTAGCTTCCCTTTCCGAGTCTCAGTTACGTTGTGTCTAAAGCAGAGAAAGCAGTTGCTCCTAGCTCTCATGTCTGGGACACAAGGAAGTAAACAACGAGATACTGAGCCTGTGCCTGACCGCTAGTGCAGTTAAGCAAACTGCAGCAGTCGCTAGTTCGGTCTTTACCTGTGAGCGTCAGCGTGGTCCTTCTCTACGTTCTTTGCAGTCCTTGGCCCTACACGTTGTGCCACAGACATCTGGCGACTCTGCCTCTGCCCTGACAGGTGGCGAGGGGTTCCAGTCAACACCTTCATTTTTCTCCCCTGCGGCTCCAAGTTTCAAGAAGCTCCGTACCCCGCCCTGCCGGTCTGCTCTCCATTGCGGTCTCCTGAGGGCATGGGCCTTGCGCTCGAAGAGCTCAGGGCAGCAGCCTCGTGTCACTGGGGGCTGCTTACAAATACAGAACCTCGCCTTTTCCCCGGACTTACTGCTCAGAATCTGCATGCGGCCAGATTTCGAAGTGCACCACTTGCACATCAGCCCTTCGGCCGCAAGCTCTCGGAAGTCCACACAGCAGCGCAGGGCTGCCTTTTCCGCTGCAGTCTTCACGCACAGAGAGCTCCGACTCGGATTCAGTAAGTGGTTTCAGAGTAGTGACTGCACCTTCTGGTGACTGGGGACAGAACCCGCTAAGAAACCCTAGGACTCATTCGTTGATACCGAATCAAACGCTACGCTTGTAAAACGGGCACCCCGCGGTCGGGCTGTGCTGGCTCCTGGTTCAGACTTAAACATCAGTTAAAACATAGATTGTTAAGTTAAAACCGAAACATGGGACTTAAAGCACTGATCATGTGAGGCTTCAAATGACCCCAACCGGACCTCAGATACCATTCTAGCGTCAGCTCAGGTACCCTCTCCATCCCAGGAGATAAAAGTGGCTCAGATCCCTGGTCTGGGCCCTAAGGAACTCCTGTGTGTTCTTGGCATCACGCAGCCGGAAGTCGGCTCTGTGTAATTGATATGCACTTGGCCCATGCTACTCTAAGCCTCCGCGTCCACTGTGTTGGTTTCGCTTGCAGATAAGGCTGCCAGCCCTCCCTGGCAGCTGGAGGGGCCCCTGTGTCAACAGAGATTCAGAGCCAACCCTCTCCTCACCCCCGCAACAATAAAGAAACAAAGGCTCACACAAGAGCTTCGAGTGTCAGACTAGTTTGAACAGGTTTGAGGTGATGGAGAGCACGTAGCTCACACTGATGCACACGATAGTGGCCTCTTAGCCAAGTGTGCCTTTAAATGTCCCTTGGGCATTTTACAAGTTGGGATCCAGCTTCTCATCTTGGCTTTCCACCCATCCCTTGGCTTCCTCTGGATTCTGTGCAATCCCAGAAAAGAAAACAGAAAGGAAAGTGTCCTACTAATTCTGTCCATTTTTTTTTTTGTTCCACTGAAATTGAATATTTAGGCTCTCTCAGCAATGCAAACTCTGCTGGAGCTTTGTTTAGGCCACTTCCCACCCCATATAACCAGAAATTATCCCCCCACCCATGGACAACACCGAGCTGAGGACAGGTCTGGGAAAACTGGACACTGGTGCCCAAGAAAGACGGCATGCTTGTTGGAAGAGCAGCCCCTGCTTGCCTCGGCGCGTCCATGATGCTTATCTCCCACGGCGAGAGCACCTGTGTGCTGTGTCAACACGCGCGGATTGGCACGAAGTAGCCACTGTGTGTCAAGCACAACACTTGACTTTCATGCACACGCTGGCTCTGCTCACAGCTCCCTGGCAAGGCGCACGCCATTACCGGTGCATTCGGAGAGAGGGAGTCATGGATTCATTTTTCCTGAGGGAAACGAATGGGCAGGCACCAGGTGACTTCTTGACACCTCTGCCTCTCTGACTAGATTTAGGCTTTGCTGGAAGCAAACCCACATTGCCTTCACACGAGGCTCTGAAGTGCTTCAATCTCTAGAGTATTCCACGGGCTCAATAATTGTTTGGAGTGAATGAACACTTCAAAGCACAGAGATAGATGAGAGAAAGTCTAGTTTCTTGGCATAAAATAAAAAATTCATACGTATATATAAATGTTTTTTTATGATAGAAGTGAAAGATGAAGAAAGAGGAGGGGACAAAACCTTGAAAAGAACGTCTGTTCTGGGTAAGTCCCCTAGTCTCAGGGAAATTGAACTCTCCTGTCTCAAAGGGATTAAAGGAGAGAGAGGAGACATGGAGCCCTCTGGAGCGGCCCCTCTGCCAGCATCCCTCACATCCGCTTTGCTCATTTCGAGTCTGCCGACCTTAATTATGCCCCACAGAGCATGAATCACCCTGTCTGCGCCTCTGGAGGCACCGGTTTGTCTTCTCGACTGTGTGGCTAAGCTCCGTTCCTGTGCCGCAAAGGACTGTGAGGCGCTGCCGGGCCCACCCCAGGGCCCCCTCCCTGAGGCTGCCAGCCTGACCTCTGGTAGTCATCAAAGGCAATGGTCCGGTCCTGGTGCCACCCTGGACAGAGTCTTCTAGCCTTGGGATGCTGGCCAGCTGGTTTTAGACAAAAGGGATGTTAATTCAGAAAGGTGGAATTTGCTGTCCTGTTAGAACAGGCTCTTCAAATGCCTCGTGCCGCCTCCCTGCTGCTGCGTGGGGCTGTTGCTGCCATCCCTGTTTACTGACACGGAAGCCGAAGCTTCAGGTAACCTACCTAGAACTCATTGTCCTGGAACCACAGAGACTTCGGGGCAAGGCCAGAAAAAAGCTTAACAGGAAGAGAACTAAAAGGTGGAAGCCAGTCACCCCCTCCAGCCCGTTGGTCACGCTGCCTTGTGACACTCAGGTCTGACCGGGGCAAGTTTTCCTCTAAGCCAGGTTCAAGTGAGGACCAGTTGAAGGGCTATAAGCAGACACCCGACCCTCCCTCCTGTCCTGTTTCTCTCAGAACACAATCACCCGGCAGGGGTGACAGGAGGCGCAGGCTGCAGTGTCCTCATCTATCCCAGTCCTGCTCACCTCCAGGTCTGCTCCTCAGGCCTCCCCCTCGCCCTCTTTTGACCCTATTTTGGGCTGTACCTTTGACTCCAGCACTTGCTTAAGCCCTTGCTGAGCTCCAGGGCCGTTTATGCTCTAAGTTTTAGGTCACTCTGTGCTGTATCTCCCGGGCGCTACCCAGAGTCTGCCCCCCCCCCCATAGTCTCCCCGTACTGACCATGGGTCTTTGCCCCACCCCCATCAGCACCACAGCTATGGGGGGCGAGAGCATGTCCTACTGAGAGCGGTGAACGTGGGAGATAACAGGAGAGAGAACAACTGTGACAAAGGAGCGCAAGAACCAGCTCAAGGCGCATTGTGGTGTGTGACAGGGGGTAATTGAAAGGACTTGAATGACCAGCTGGGAGAGCTGGAGTAGTCGCTGTTGTGTCCCCTTAATTAAATCATGTCACTCCTCCTTGACATCAGTGTCCTCTTCTGTAATGGAGAAAACTGACAAGTCCCCAAGTCCCTTTTAATTCTGACAATGTGCAGTTCTTCGGACAATACAGAGTATACATTTCCAGGGCCTCCCAGACATAATTTTATTACAGTGCAGCATAGTAATTAATATTCATGATCATGACTGGGTCATCAAGGAAAATTATGCCCAATGTACTTTTAAGGAAGGCCTCATAAAGCAGAATACATTTTGGAGTGATTTTCCACCCGGATGTTAAATGGAAAAAGTACATGCTTAGAAAGGTAACCCCTGAGTTATGCTTAAAGCACTTCATGGAGAATCACTAAAGTTTCAAGGATTCCGTGGCGTGAAGCTTTCTGGCAGCTCTAAAGCATTTGCTCAAAATAATTGCTTGCTTCTAAAATGTTTACCAATATCATAAAAAATGCCAAATGAAACAGTTGAGATAAGGTATTATGGAAGAATCCGATTTGCTGCCCTATATTATGTTTTACGTTTTAATATGTTAACCTCATGTCATATTATTTTTCCTCTGCAACACGGAACCAGCTGAGTTGGCTTCCACTACTAATTTGTAGACTGATCTCATCATTTACACATTTTGAGAAGTACGTTCTCCTTCAATGACTTCTTCTTAGTCCTCTGTTTGGATAGCGATAGTCTTTGAAGTGCTTTGGCGGCTGTTTCATTACTGATGGTAAAGCTTAAAATGCTCAGATTGCTAATGGCAGTTTCTTCTCACTTGCCATTGAGTCAAAGGCTCTCAGGGTTCCCCTCTGGATATGTTGCTCTGTGGTGACCAGCACGTGGCCGTTGATTCTTCTGCCTTTTGAGCATTCCAAGGAGGTACTGGCAGTCAGAAGGGAGGCGTGTAAGATGCGCTGACCCAGAGCTCTTCCTCTGGGCTTCTCTCCCAGCCTGCCGTTGGCCAGAGAGCCTGCTCCTTCCCTGACAGGTGACCTTTGTGATCGACAGTCCTCAGCCTGTGCCCCCTCTGAGGACACAAAAGATGGCTGAGCCTTTTCCTCAACCTTTAGGCACTTGGGCTCTCAAATAAAATGTGGTAGTGAAACATCTGTGGTTGTGTTGTTGTTACCTGAATATTGCAGTATCAGTAATTTCTTCGGAGTTCCCACAATAATTTAGTCTCAAGAAGAGACCAAATATGACGTAGTGAATTCTAAATTGGTCCCCACATTTGTTCTCCACAGATAAATGCGATGAAGTAGAAGGTGAGAAGCCATCGTTTCAATGTAGATAATCAAAGGTGGTGTTTTCCTTCAGGAAAGGCAAAAGCAGGATTTTGTTTATTTTCTGCCAGGGGGACTTTGCGCCTGGCTCTGCACTCTGCCTTCAGCCAAGCCACTTACCGTTCATGGCAGAAAATAGGGTGTGAACTCGATGCCCTTCTTGGGCCCGCTCGGCTCTTAGGCTTCCGGGTTCACTAGAGAGCCACAAGGTGAAGGTCGCTTTTCTCTTGCCAAATGCTGATAAGTGGAGTGCAGAAAGTCAGAGCAGTGCTGGAGGCGTGCGTACGCAGTTCACGGCCACCCGCCACGAGTGGGGGTCCGGAAGCAGAGGGTCCTGCAACATCCAGGGGCCCCCAGACATTGGTGGGAGCGGGTGTGCGCCCCCTACTCAGTGAGGGGCTTACTGCGGAAGGGTGCGCCTGGCAAGCTCTGGCCGTCAGAGGCTTCCGCAAACACCGCTGATTTGGGCGGCGTCAGCGCCTGAATTTGTAGCAAGTAGCTGCTCAGCACTTCTCAGGGCTTATTTATTATCTCGGTCGCCATGGTTAAAAATCTTTTAAAGAGCAATGGAATCAGGAAGAGAGGAATAAATAACACTTGGGTTTCTATACAATGATAAATACACAGAGTCAAAAGTATGACTTTGAAGAATCTTGAAGAAAACAAATGCTCAGAGTATTAAGTTAACCACAATAATGTCGACAAGATAATATGATCTTAATTTTGAAAAAGCGTAAGCTACAGATAGCAGCTCCATCTGGGTGGTAAAATTACAGGTGATCTCCACATTCTTTACATTTGTCCGTAGAGTATCAATACTATTCAAAAAGCGGGTGGAACTTTTGTAACCTGGGAAGTTAAATGTACTGGGTCTTCCTCACCCCTTGGACTGTCCTTCCACGTCAACAAAGGCGCATATGCCCAAGTTGTGTTACTGTCGACGTGTGTGGCCTGGTTTCTTTTTAAATTCTGAATGAACAGAGTATGTACTCTAAAAGGTCTACTTTAAAATATTGCTTGGGCCTCCCTGGTGGTGAGGGGTTATCGAGCTACCGCCAGCTACTTCGCCTGCATTCGATCCCCAGCCAGGGAGGTGACCCACGTGGCGCAGCAGACCTCACCTGCCTCGGCCGCTGCTCCCCTCAGCAGTGTGTTTCTGTCAGTCTGCCTGTTCTGTCCCCGCTCTGTCTCTGGTGAATCCTCTCACCCCTCGTACCTCTGGCCTACATCCCAGTTCTTTTATGCATGAATAAATGAAATAAATCTTTTTAAAAAATAAAATATTGCTTGAGGATTCCCACATTAACAGATAGCAATAACAGCTTACAAATCTATACTATTGAACAGCTTTTGACACTCCTTCCACTACCCAGTTTGATGCTCTGAATGTCAACGGGGGAACAAGATAGGGCTATTCCCCTGATGTGTAAATGCCATTAGGGGAGAGAGAGGTGCTGGGCCCCAACTCTGTGCTCCCCCCGTCATCTCAGGTTCTCAGCCCCCTCCGTCCAGTCACGTGCTCTGGTCCTGGGACTCCACTGGGGCTATTTCACGTCATCAAATCAGCATTTCTGGATAAAATGAAACAAACTGATGGGGGAAAGGTGAATGTTTCCCTCGTTTCTCCTGAAATTGACATCCCAGATTATCTGAGTTACAGATCATTGTGTGTACCTGGAATAGAGCTAACAGTCCCCTTGGCCGCACAGGTGAGACCAAAGAGTGTGTGCAGGAGAGTGGAGGGGAAGGCAAAGGAGCTTTCTGAGAACCAGAGGAAGGAGAAGCCGTTGTGGCACGAGTTTGCTGCTTCAGTCAGAGGGGGGCTCTGCGGTGGGAGTGCAGACTCTGCTCTGTCTCTGCTTTCCCTGGCTGTCCAGACTGTTCCATCGAGTCCCGCGAGACCCACCACTGCCACTTGCCACTGCTCAGTAACCTTGAGGGAGTGACCGTTGCTGTCTTTGTGTCTCTGTTACTTTCTCTTCACAATAGCAATAGATCAGCATGACTGCCTCATGGAGTGGAGGGGAGCACCCTGCAGGCTCCCGCCAGGACAGCGTTTGGCTCAAAGTGAGTGCTCAGTGCCTATTCGCTGGTATCATTAGCACCATCATTATTTTCATTAAGCATGAAAGTGCAACTTTAAGCTGCAACTGCATTGGATCTTCACCTCCTCGTGTCCTGACTAATGCAGATGCCGTTTCCTCAATTCATTCTATTCTAATATTATAAGCCCAGGCCTTTTGGGCCATTCACACAGATCCATTTACATATCAATTATTTCTGGATGTTTTTCTATAAGTCTATATCCAGGGTCCCTCAACTTTAAAATATAGATTTGTATAAATATATCCAGCTGAAAAAGCAAAGCTCCCAAAATGTGAGTGTAACACCCACTTGATTTTCCACTGTCCATGTAGAATATATTCAGTAGAAGTCCTTCTTCCATTACCGAGTGAAAACTTCAACAAGTTCATTATTCTTGGGTAACAGGAAGGTTTAAGGTCACTTTACACACAAAATATAGTCTCGATTCAGAAAATAGGCTGTCTAGTCCAATACATTAGCCAACACTCCGTCTTCATTCCGTCCCCTCCTCCAGCAGAGACCTAGGTGTGTAGGATGCCGAGAGTCTGGTCAGTGCTCTGTCTGCTCACTTGCCTTTGTCCCTCCTTTCACTTGTGAGGTTGTTGCTTCCAAACCTGCCAGAGTCAAAGTAGAGTGGGCACCACGGAGCACATAAGGTACAGAGGGTCGTGTCAGGCACAATGGTCTTTCTTTCTTGAGGGAGAACATTGTGATTGGCCTTGTTCTTTCTTCTCCTTGCCAAGTGTTTGAACTTTTTCTCCGGTGAGTGCTTCCACAGTTTCTTTGGAAGTCATCCTCTGTGTTATGGGGAAAGGGCTCTGTCCAGCCAGCTGTGGCCACCCCCTCTTCCTTACAGTTTATACTGGTGGACCCCCCTGTACATCCAGTGACTTCCTTCCCCTTGAGAAGTCAAAGTGCTCTGTCAGCTTGCCCTCCCCTGGGTTCCTACATCTGGTCCACAAAAACACAAATCTGTTCTGTTGAACTCTGAGGATCAGGTGGCTTCCACAATTAGCCAGGTTCTGGTTCTGCTGCCAAAGCAGTTGGTCATTCCATCTGTCACTCCGTGGACATTACAGGAAGGGGACAGTCCTCATCCTCATTCCGTTCTGTGCACTCTCTCTCTCTCTCTCTCTCACACACACACACATTGCACACCGAGTAGACCCCTTGAAGATCCCCTCATTAGTCTGTGTAGGTAGGATGTAACTTTCTCCAAGAACACTTCCACACAGACCTGTCTTCACAACAATCCACCTAGACCTTCAGGTAGAACAGGGGTCAAGTAGACGATAGTCATGCTGTAGACTTGGAGGCCAGGAATGGGGGAGTGAGGGGGGAGACGGAAGAGGAGGACTTTCCACCTACTGGCCACCGATGCACTGGCCGTGACACATGTTTAGCATGGCAGCGGCTCTTTTGCCACATCAGATTTAAAACCCCATTTTTATGGAGCAGACAGGACTGTTTCATAGAGTTTTAAAACATTTCAGAAATGTTTCAGTAATTTTATACAGCATACAAACTGAAAAGATTTCAAGTTAAAATTAACTAAGGCCACATGGAAGCTGATGCAGTTTAAGCTGGGGAACCATTGCAGATTTAAAGAGGGAAGAATGCCACGCCAAGGAGCACAAACATTTCCATGCTTCATTGGGAGGGCATTTGAGAACGATGACTCTACAATTGAATTCGAAGATTAAGGAAAAAAATGAGCACTTATACTATAATGAAGTAAAATGACCTTTTAGCTACACAGTCTGAAAGTTTCATTAATGGATTTAGTTCCATCAGAAGGAAAAGTTCTATTTCATTCTCTGCCTATCATCCACAAATATAATAGATTATAACGCTAAAGGGGAATTAATTGTGTGATAGTGGAAATGAGTTTGCATAAAATTCATTTACTTGAAAATAGAAGCACTTATATTTTCAAAATTCACAGTGAGTTAAGAATGGAATAGGAAACAGTGGTTAAGCCAGAGAACAAAGTGCACCACTAACCTTAATTGGAAACAACATTTCTGTAATGATTGAAACAGAAGAATTGAAAATATGAACAGTAGTAACATGATGTTTTCTGTTGGGATTAATACATTTAAATGTTAGAGTATTATGTTTTAATTTTATGTGCAAACAATATGCACTTTGAATTGTGTGCGTGTATCGGTACTTGGAGACAGGCACTTTCAGTCCCAGTCATGTGATTTTTAGACCCCAGAAGAATGATCCTTCCAGAGGGATTTTTCACTCATGAGAATGAAAAAGATGCTGTCTTGAGCATCTAAATATGCATTTCCCCTCTTTTTTGAAAATCTACTACCTTTTTTAATTATATAATTAAGCTAATTCCAAACAAGGAAGACTTACAGTGTTCTCACTGGGTAAAACATGAATTATTCAGTGGATTTTTATTGGTAAACAGAGCGTCTTAGTCTTACTGAGTCAGATGTATTAGAAGAAAACAATCTAGTTGTTATTGATCTGACAAAATGACTTTATTGGTTTACAGTATTCCTAATCTGAGAGGGAAATGAGCTTCGTGTGACATTGGCTCTTTTAAAAAACCCGTGTATCAAAAAGCTATGTCCTTGCTGCAGGATTAATTTCTAAACCAGGAGGGGAAAAGTATTCATAACATTTAACTCTTTAATATTTGACTCCATAGTCCTGAAATCACTTTCTGATACTATTCTAAGCAATTCCTTCATGTCTAGTAATTCAGTAAGGCAGATTATTTAAAGATTAGCCTAGCTATACATTTTGTATCAGAGGTTCAAAGAACTGGCTAGCCTTTTTTGTCAGTTTTCATATTTGAGAAATGAGATGATTCATTCACGTCCTGATAAAGAATGCATGTTCTCCTATAATAGGGGAGGTAGTGTTTGATTACTGTTCCAGTCAGGATCTAATCAGGAGATGGAAACCCCACTTTAATTTAGCCGGAGCAAGTAGAATATAGAAAGAATGGCCAGTCCTAACAGAGGAATGGACATCTGGTCCTAGAAAAAGAGTGGGCGTAAACGCGGTCCCCCCTTTAGGCTGAGCCAGCTCACCCAAGGAGCCTGTCTTCCTTCTCAAGTCAAGTTGGGAAGGGCAAAGCCCTGATCATAGAATTGTAGAGAAGTGGCCTTGATGTCACCCTTGTAGAACTTGCTGGAAATGTGCCCTTTGGAACTTGTGTAAACCTCTGTGCACAGAGAAGTGTATCCCAAAGATGCTCTCCTCTACATGCACCTGTGAGTTAAGCCAGGGATGCCACTGGGTGGTGAAAGGCTGTGGCCATTGTGGTTTCCAGGAGCTGCATGCTGGAGACAGTCTACTTAATTCGCGGGGGCACAGAAATATTCGCTATTCTTCCACACCATTCTCTGGTGCAGGTAACCCAGGCAGCTTTGCTCCCGAAGTGTCTCCGAAGCTCCTTCACCTGCCATGATAGCTGAGTAGTCCAGTGTGGTATGCCCATGCCCCAGCTACTCCCGAGGATGGCAGCTTTCAGGCACAGATCTTTATTTTCAATTTACTCAGTTTATCTGGAGCTAAAGATTAAAAGAGTCAAGGGCTTTCTTTCAAAACCATCACTTGCTTATTTTCCCCAACTCTGGTTTTTCCTCAGGTCAGTAATCAGGGGAAAACAATCAAGTGTTTTATGGCTTTTCCCTTGTCTTTGTCATGGCAACTTCCCCTTCAAGCAAGAGAAATCTCTAAGCCAACCTGTTAAATTTATTATAATCCCCTATCACTCTCACTCTTAATCATTCTCCTTGATCTCAAATTCTAATTTTTCAGCAATTCTCTAAAATCAGCCCCACTGAAGCAAACTGAATACTTCAGATGTAGTTGGGGGCATTGAGTGAGACTAACAGCCCATGGTTTGGAGAGTACACATTTATTAAGATAGCCCAGTGCTGCATTAATGTTAGCAGCTGTCTCAAATATTGGCTCATCAAAATTTAGGAGAGCTAACACCTATACATATTCCCATAGAAATCGCTTCCCTCTGCATACATATGCAACTGAATATTAGAACCAAAGCATGGGTTGGAATATTAATTGTTCAGTTGTTCACCAGGACATCTCTTAAAATCTTTGAAAATGGGAAAGTCATTTAATGCAGTTTCTGTTTACCTAACTTGGAGTTATGTATAGGTTGAAGAAATTTACTGTTCATGCTTATATTCAAATCATTAATTAAAATTTTAAGAGGCCAGCAGTTCTAGCCCTTTCATAACTCATCTGTAATCAGAATCAGGTGTGGTTCGCTGAGACATTTCACTCAATCAATCCATTAAAAATTCAGCTCACATTTTACCATTCTTTTGACAAAGATATGAAGGGCGACTTTTTAAAAATGCTTTTTGAAATTAAGAATGAGCTGTATTGTCAAGGGTTCTCATCAGGAGAGGTAACAAAGTGAGAAAATTGCTAATATTTTTGTTTGGTGTTTGTTTTAAAACACAACAGTGGTTCTCAGCTACCATGGGTGAGCATGGGCTGAGCATGTCCCCCTGGGGGACACATAGCACAGTCAATGGACATTTGGGTTCTCACAGGCCTGGAGGCTTAGTGGGCATCAGTTATTCTGCTGAACATCCTCTAGTGCACGGGCCGGATGCTGTCGAACCTGGACTGTCAGGGTTTCCGTTGCTGAGAAGACCTTCTCTGTAGGAATGTCTGCATTGTCCTTAATGTTGTGCCTGTTGGTTTTCAAGAGTCTTTCCCCTTGTTCTGGAACTATCCGAATAATTTGTGGCTTAATCTCTCCTTCAACCCCATTGTTCATAGCACCATAATGCTAGAAATTCAGTAGTTTCAATTCAAAAAGCTACTATCATTGCACTGAGAAGAATTTAAAAATCATCTGCTTTGTTGTAAAGGCACCTAATATAGTAGCATTTGAACTTTGAGTCTTCCAGTAAAGAAGAAAAAAGAATGCTTTTTATTTTATTTATTAAGAAAATAAACTTATTTTGATGAAGGATCATATTTGTCTTCCTTAGCACATTCATTTGTTCAATAATCTCTTCTCTCATCTGATATTGCAACATTTTGAAGATGTGGCCAACAATGAATGTGGTGGGCTCTCTTCTTTGCCAAGAGAGGGTTCTTCTGCCCAGGGTGACTGGAGCCAACTACGTGAGAGTGATTTGGGGAAGACAGAGCAGACACAGTATTCTCTCACCAAGAGCTGGAGAAGGGAGAACTTGGGTTCTCAAGTCACCTTCTCCTTGAGAGGAAGTAAAGAAATCTCTTGTGCAGGGAAAGCAAACTAAGGCCTTAGGGAATGTGGGGAATAGGGATGGTGACCACGCTAAGCTTGTCCAGCGGCATCAGCCATTTCACACATCTCTTTGTTGTTGCTCCAGTTGGGGTTAGTTAGGAGAAGTTTGAGGATCTTTAGTTCTCCTGTGGCATGCTAATGAGGACTGTGAGGTTTCCATTCTGTTAAAGGCTGGCTTACAAGACACAACCCATAAGCCCAAGAAGTGCTGCTGTTTTCAAAGCGAGTAACCTTGAATGACCTAACCAGATGGACGTGACTCTGGAGTTCACTGGGCCCAGCACATTCCTTCCTATTTACAGAGAGTGCACTGAACTCTAAGGTTCAATATGCTTGAGAAAAATAAAGTGTTTGGGAAAAGTTGTGTTTCGTGGTGTAGTGACAAGGAGTGTTGACTTGATTGGGCTAGTCCAAACTAGCAGCTCATACTGGGTACTGAAATTAGAAATTGTACTTAACGTTAGTAATGGAAGACTAACTGCTTTCACAAGTAACCCCAGGCCCTGTGTGTCCCCATGGTAGGCAGATGTCACTTGCTCAGGTCACTGGCTAACGCAGTGGGCCAGCCCACCAGCTAAGAGCTTGCGTCCATCTGTTCATTCAGGGATACTATCCCCTCGGCTCAGTCTTGAAGGTGTCCCTTCCCCACACATGACCTTCGAGGTCATTTTGGAAGAAGGGGATAGAGGGGAGGTACATTAGATACATAACCACCGAGCCCATAAGTCACTTCATCTTACATCCCATTGGTCAAAACTGGTCATAAAGCTGATCTACATAAAAGACCAGACAAGATCACATGATCCTATCAGAAGATTCTTGTTCCCATAGACAGTTCTACATTATGAAAGGAAATAACTAATTTTGCATTGTCAATTGATTTTTGCTATACTAAACAGTTTGTTGTTGTTGCTGTTTTTGATAACAGAAATCGGGCTGGGAAAAGAATTATACTTAGAAGCAAATATTGAATCATTTAATTAAGTAGAGAAAGCTTTCAGGGACATCTTAAAAAACACTTTTAAAGTTCTTAGGATGTCCTTTTGTTTTCTCGTTATTAAGATGAATTCTCTTATTTGAGTTTGGGGTGGAAGCTGGGGTTGCTGAGTTATGTTATATGAGAGGAGAGGAAAGGGGCCTTCTAAGGAGGCTTTTAGCATTAGAGGAATGAGGGGCTATGATAAAGACTGAAATATAACAAGAAAGAAAACTCCAGATGAGGACAGGACCGCAGGAAGCCTCAAGGGATAAGAAAAGTTTAAGAGTAGTGCTCGAAGTGGCTGGTGGGGTGTGTGTGGAGGCAGAGTGGAGGGAGGAGACAGCAAATTTGTAACAATGCTTAGATCTGTATTTGGCACAAAATAAAAGCAGAGATGATACAGGACAAAATTTTGCAAAAGAGTAGAAGCATCAACACAGGGTAACATTCTGCAAACAAAGTATCAGTGTTATCAAAAATGCTAACCTGGAACACACTATCTCATATAAAGGCACTTCATCTGCTAGGTTTCAGTGCAGGAAACAATTCTCAGTACTTCTGGCAAAAAGTGGATTCAATGCAGGGACGAAAAATTGATAAAATAGTTAACAGGTTGGGGGAACGATTGTGCGGAGGCCACTGCTGGGTGTTCAAGCTTTCCCACTGCCAGTTTCCGGAGATCACAGCGATGCTGCAGGACAGCCTCAGGCCACCCCCTCCCCACAAGTGACAAGCACAGGCGCCAGTTCCTGCCGACGCCCATGCCCGCTGGAACCCATCTACACACAGCCTCTGTCTTCCGTGCATTTCCCAAATCTCAGGATCAGCTCGCTCCCTGGCAGGAATTAAACGGCGTCCTGAGCATCCAAGTGAGGGGATCAGAAAGTTAGATGTATGCTCCCACGTCCCACAAGCAATTCGGAGCAGCAGCGGAACACAGGGAGAGGACAGAAGGGGACCCTCTTTCTAGCACAGACATTTTCACCTTCAGTAGCTTTTTTTCTGGTGGTCATTTTAGTAATTTTTAGTATTTTTTTCCTTTCATGTATCAATTACATTAGTATTTCTAAAAGTCATCGAGATGCACAGAAGTTATAAATACTTTACTTCTTCCTGTCATTTTCCCTTCTCCCAAGTAACCCTTGAATCAAATATATTAAGTAAAAGCACAAAATATAGAACAGACTCAAAAGGGAAATTTGAACATCAGAGCTGGAGGATGATGTGGGAGTTTATTCCATTTGGCCAGTTTCCTACTCACCAGGCAGCCTTATAGGGAGAAGCACGGAGAAAACATGGAAATTCACTGGTTTCCATTAAATCTCTAGGTTTTGTTTGCATGTTGATAAGACATAGTGTGAAATAATAAGACTGTAGACACTGCTGCATCCTGGATGACTGGCGAATATAGCTTTCTAGAGATGGGAACGGAGTGGGAGAAGTGGACCTAGCTAGCTAGTAGGTGAACTTGGGTCTTTTCTATCTATCTATCTATCTATCTATCTATCTATCTATCTATCTATCTATCTATCTATCTATCTATCTATCTATCTGCTGTCTGTCTGCCTGTCTGTCTATTTAGTTAGTTATTTAGTTATTACAGTGGTTTGCTTTCTTTTCTAGGTGTAGCTCCCATAGAGTTCCTACTGCCAATTCACCCGTGCACCATCAACATAGTCCCTTGTGCTTTTCCTGTCCCAACCTTGATCCCAATCCCTTCTTCTTCCCTGAAGATACTCTGATTTATAGTTGTCGATTTATTTTTGTTTTGTTTTGTTGTGATTTTGTTATTTTTCCCCCTTGGTCCCCTATAATCCTCCTATAAGTGAGACCATCTGGTATTTTTCTTTTTACTTCTGACTTATTTCAGTAAATATAATCCCTTCAAGGTTCATCCGTGTTACTGTGAATGGCTGTAGTTTATCTTTTTTGATTGCTGAGTAATATTCCATTGTGTATCTATACCACATTTTCTTGATCCAGTCCTCTATTTTTGGGCATTTGGGTTGTTCCCATGTCTTACCTATTATAAATAATGGGGCAATAAGCATGATGGTGAATGTATTCTTTTGAATTAATTTTTTGTGTCCTTTAGATAAGTCCCTAGGAGCGGGAATACTGGGTGATATGGTAGCTCTCTTTGTAGCAGACTTAGGAGCCTCCATACAGCTTTCCATAGAGGTGGGACCAATTTACATTCCCACGCAGTGTAGGAGAGTTCCCTTTTCACCACATCCTCACCAACATTTGTGGTTGGTAGTTTTTGTGCCATTCTTACTGGCATCAGGTGGTATCTCATGGTGGTTTTAATTTGCATTTCCCTGATTATGAGGGATATTGAACATTTTTTCATATGTCTGTTGGCCATTCACATTTCCTCTTTGGAGAAGTGTTTTTTAAGTTCTTCTGCCCATCTTTTGACTGGATTGTTTACTTTGCTTTTGTTGAGTTGTGTGAGTTCTTTGTAGATCTTTGTGATCAATCCCTTATCAGTTGAATGGAGCACAAAAATTTTTTCCCAATTGATGGGTTGTCTCTTTGTTTTGGGTAATGTCTCTTTTGCTGTACAGAAGCTCTTTAATGTAGAACCAGCTATTTACCTTTTCCTTCATTTTCATTGCTTTAGGTGATGTGTCTTTAAAGATGATACTGAGATATGTGTCATGTAGTGT
This sequence comes from Galemys pyrenaicus, assembly GCA_019455555.1. Lineage (NCBI taxonomy): Eukaryota > Metazoa > Chordata > Mammalia > Eulipotyphla > Talpidae > Galemys > Galemys pyrenaicus. The sequence continues at coordinate 4,782,347 of JAGFMF010011634.1, forward strand.
TTTGCCTATATTTCCTTCTATATATTTTATAGTTTCAGGCAGGTCTTATGTCTGAGTCTTTGATTAATTTTGGGTTGGTTTTTGTGCATGGTGAGAGGTAGTAGTCTAGCTTCATTCTTTTGCATGTAGCAGTCCAGTTTCCCCAGCACCATTTATTCGACAAGCTATCTTTGTTCCATCGCATATTTTTGCACATTTGTCAAACATTAGTTGTCCATCTTTGGGATGTTGAACATTTCTGGGCTTATTTCTGAGTTTTCTATTTGATTTCATTGGTCTGTGTGCCTGTTTTTGTTCCAGTTCCATGCAGTTTTAACTATTATGGCTTTGTAGTGTAGTTTGAAGTACGAAATTGTGATGCCTCCATTCCTCTTCTTTTTGTCAAGAGAGCTTTGGCTATTCAAGGTATTTTTTTTGTCTCAATATAATTTTCATCAATATTTGTTCTATTTCTTTGAAGACTGTCATTGAAATTTTTATTGGAGTTGCTTTTGATAGGATGGCCATTTTGATAATGTTAATTCTTCCAACCCATGATCAGGGGATGTCTTTTCATTACTTTGTGTCTTCTTCCATTTCTTTTAATAATGTTTTATAGCTTTCTTTGTATAGGTCCTTCACCTCTTTTGTTAGGTTTATTCCCAGGTATTTGACTTTTTTGGCTTCAATTATAAAGGGATTTATTTTTTAATTCTTCATCATGCTGATTGTTTGCATATAGGACGGTACTGATTTTTGTGTGCTGATTTTGTATCCTGCTACTTTACTAAACTGGTTGGTTCATAATGGGAAATCAACATCATTATCTTAGATGGAGGCTCTATACCCATGTCTAAGAAGGTACCTCAATGAACAAAGCAGAAGACAAGCCAGTCCCCAGAGAACAGAGATTAGGCATACACATACTCATGATATCACACTATATGAACCCCAGAAGTATTTAATGATTGTTTCTAAATTTACATATGATTTTTCAAATCTTGATTTTCAAGGTGGACAATGAAAAAGTGAATTAAGCTAGATAGAATTCAATATACAAAAAATCTCATCTCAAGAAAATGTCTCATTCTTAATATTTTCTTGAGAACCTTTTGTACTTTAAAAATAAAACAACACAAAGTCCTCACCTAAACTTGAGGGTTCTGGAAAATGAGCCTCATGAATCACCTTTATAGGAGAAACACCAAAAAGAACAGCTTGGTTTTGATTACTAATCACCCACCTAAACCCTTATGCAAGTGGCTTCCCAAATTCTTCCTTTGTAAGCATTGTTTTTTTTTTTTTTTTAAACAGAGAACACATTCAACACCTACAGCTAAATTGGTTCATCCACATGGCAAGAAGGGCAGCCAACAATCTGGAGTATATTAAAAATGGTAATGCATTAAAAATAATTTCTTGCAAGCAGTATGACTGAGCAGAAATTTATAAAATTAATGCCAGGACCAAATTTCAATAGCCACACTCATGTTAGTTCAAGTTCAGCCCCATTGAGACCTCAGAAGGGAGGTGTTTGCAAGCTGCCTATGCAGTGAAGCCGGCACGGCTGCTGCATGGGTGGGGACATATGCCGCCTCATTTCCTCCCTTTCCTTGCTCTGGAACTCAGCATCGACAAATTCAGGAACAACAGTGGAATTCCAGGGACACTTTTTAAAAACTTACTCCAGTGTTGAGGAAGTTGCTCCTGACCTTTATCTTCAATCTTATGTTAAAGCAGTTTATTTGGTTTCAAGAAAAACATACCTTTAGGCAGCTGGTGATGGTTGTTGACATTTACAACATGGTGGTATTCATCAAGCCAAAGTAATACCTCCAGAATGAATCACTTCAAATACCACAATGTATTTAAGAGATTGTGAAGGTACACATGTACTAAGACTCGTAAAATCCCATTTTATAGCTGTTAATTATTGATGACTTTGATCCAAAGAGTGAGCACTCTGGACATCCCTTTCCATTCTGAACGACCCTCAGCTTCATGAACATCAACCAAGGTTCAAGTTTTGTGCAGAACCTCAAGTGGGGATAGACTGTCTCCTGGGTATTTGGGCCAACTCAGAAAATATGCTGGATAAGCCACCACTCATATTAAATGCATCCCATAGAAATCATGTTTGGCCAATGATTTCTTGTGCCAGCAACACCATTTTAAGATCGTAATGACAGGAGCACAACTGGGGTAAACGTTAACCTTTAGCTATTTCATGGAACAGCACAGAAATGTCATAATACAGGAAAATGCAAAATGGAGGGGTTTTTAAAATATTTTTTAATTAATATAAATTTTTAAAAAATTTACATATACTTGCCATCAATTGTAATCCCCATGTATTCCCCATCACCATCTCACCAGTGCACCATCACCTCGGTCCCCTGTGCTCCCGTCTGCCCTCAACCCTCCCCCTCCCCTCCCCACCAGGTGTCCCCAGTCTGTCCTTGACTCCTCATTTTTGGTTTCTGTGTCTTTATTGCTG